>JAQFYP010001353.1:0-15903 GCA_034694865.1 Bilobella braunerae
GCTATATGACTACTTAATAACGTATGTAACAATGGTGCCGATTGGTGAGTATAAGCTGCCGAGGTTCCATTGTAAGAGTGTGCTACTACTCAATGCCGAAAACATAGGCGCCTACGTGACTGTAGTAAAACAGAAGGTAGGAACTTACTACACAATGTAGAATTATCTACATACATTAATGATAGTATGCAATAGAGTGTCAGCTAGCAATGGAGAAATTATATCTCCTAAAATATATAGACTGAAAAAAAACGGAGGGAGTATGAATTGAGCTTATGAAAGTTACTACACCTAAAGAATTGGCGCCTACGTGACTGTAGTCAAAGCTTTCTACACAAAGTAGCAAAAGTAGTATGCAAAAGAGTGTCGGCAAGTTTGGTAGCACTTGACTAGTAGGTAGTATAGTTTAAGTGTGATGTGTAAAAAAAAATATTAAATAAATATATTCATAAATATTTTCTGACTAGGGTTTTTGTAGGGTTTTTCGTATTTGTTTGTTTAAGTAACTTCCTGTTCCTAATGTAGTTAGTCATTGTAAAAGGATGACATTTGTTTTCAATTTAGAAGTTAATTATGAAACGAACCATATAACCTTACCTTCGCCAGCTGTCTTTAGCTTTACCTAAGCATACAAGCCATACTAGTATTCTGTTCAAGTGACAGTACACATCTATTAGTAACAGTATAAAAAAAAATCTTTAAAATGTTTTACTTTATATTTTTTTTTTCAAAATTTATCTGAAATTGTACGCCAAACCGAACGTAGCCGGTCTTTTGAAAAGCTTAGCTTCTAAAAAACTTAAAGTTTATGAAAACTTCAAGGCGTAAGATTGGTTTTGAAATGTGTTTTTAAAAACTAAGATTTGATTAAAAAATAGAAATCCCGTCACTACATTTTTTTTGCTCAGACTCAAACTGAATGAAAATATTTGGGTATATAAGCTACCAAATTTTTGTTGAGAGTATCTAGTTCACAAAATTCTCATTTTCGTTAAAAATCCTAAATTTGCATACACTTCTCCAGATTATATTACTAATTATGAGATTCTATCTTGTAGCAATTGTTCTCGGTGCGTGCTTTGTCTACATTAAGGCTGACTTTACAATCGTTCTGAACGAACCAGAAAATGCAAAAGTAGCCGCCCACACAGAACTGACGTTTCAACGGACTGGAGAGGTATTCACATTTAACAAAATTGTTTCAAAAATTTATTTTCTACTTTTTTGTTCTTTACCAAATCTCTAGGTTGAGGAATATGCAAAAACATATGCTCACTTCCTAAGAGAGGCAGACAATGCTGAACGAGTTATTCCAGTGATACCAAAAGGGATCCTTTGCCTCATTTTCATTGGCTCAGATGTAGGAAACAAGGATTTTGTCAGGGTAATCAAACTGGAGGAACATGGGGAGAAGTTAGTAGAAACGAAAATTGTTGTTTAAGAGTCTCGACCCAGGAATGTGCACGAGATACCACAGACCGCAACAAAGAACTTGGTTCCAATAACTGAAGTTGTCGCACAATTTGCCGCAACGGAGAATGGAGTAAAATCTATTAAAGAAGTCTCACAGCATGTAACTCAAATAAATTATGCTACCTCTATGAATTACATTAACATAACATTAACATTTTAACATTATGATTTTATTTAGTTGAAGTCTCGTTTGCGAGAGGGGGGCTACAAGTCTATGGAATTCGCGTATTTCGAGTTTAATGGGACACTTGAAGGGACAATACAAGGCAACTTCTATTGTTATGCCGTGCTCTATAGCAAATAGACAACAATATTACTGTCGTCTACCACGCTGACAATAAATTATATTGGAAACCCAAAAATCGTGTACTTAAATCATTTATTTGAGATGTAGGCTTAACAGTATCCTCAAACGAGGCAGTGTAAATAATGCATTAATTACCAAAAATTAGGATTGTGATAAAATAAACGATTTATCAACTTATGCATTATTTTCACATAAATTCAAATAGTTAGTTATAATTCAAAAAAAAATTTGCCTCCCATATTTTTTGACATGTTACCCCGCCTAAAAACACGGGACAAGACGTCTGCCAGCCGTTTTAAGGAATCAATTTGTAACAAACTTACAGTGTGTAAAATTTATTAAGTCAGAGCCAGGAACGTATACACTAAATTTGCTCACAAATAACTAATTACGCATGTCCTCATGACAACAATTTGTTTGCAGAACTAGATACGGGTTTTTCAAAAACAAATTTATTATTAATGGATATAATTGTAAATTATCACAATTCAATACCCAATGTATGTCAGCAACGATTTTGTTCGTGTGTTAAGTGTTAAAACAGTTTTATAAAAGTGGTATTTGTGCTCAGAATCATATTTAAATTACATTACCTTACCACACGTTAATCAGCGCTGTTTAAATAAATGTCGTTAAGTTATTCTTTTATTCCTTTTATGCAAAATTTAGCGGCTGATACGCATATTAATATTTTTTCAAATTCATAAAATTTCTCAATTTTTTCTTAAATTCTTATGGAATTTCACGCGTGAATAAGTTTTAAACGGGGGGTCATTTTATTGTCATCAATTTCTCAACTATAGATTCGCATTATATCTTGAAATTTTAGAAAATTGTTAGGAGTGCTTTAATGAATTTTAGCTTTTCAACTTTTGAATTCACGCTTACTCGCTTTGATAAGCACGCACAAAATCAAAACTAATCAAAGCTTGAGCTATTGAAAAAGTACGGCTATAAAAAAAACACGAAATTTAATAAGATGGATGGAAAGATGGATAGAAAAATGAACATGAGTACAATTTAGAGTACAAAATGATGATGGTCATGTTATTACAAATTTGGACAGCAAAAATTATACACACAGGGACTTGGAGAGAGTAGTGAATTGATTCTTTACAAGTAGAATGTGGCGGAGTTTTCCGACCTAGAGAGTCGTTGCATGGGGCCTTAAAGGGACCCTTCAGCAGGAGTGGGGGGACTGTACACTGTACACTGTACACTGTACCTGTATACACATTTATACTGTACAAATTGTCCTCAGTATTGCGTTGTTGAACTACGGCAATCTATAACTGGTGCCCTCAAGGCGAACATTGAGAACATTTCAATACTATTCAAGAGTGAGGAGGAAGCTATGGACCGTGCGCTCTACTACGATGACAGCTCGAGCATAGATAACACGAAATTTGTGGCAACTTAGTCAGACTTGTGCTTAATAAATTGTCGGTTTTATTTATAACATTTAAAAAAGCCTCAAAAGCCCGCTATAAAACGAGAGTATCCTTCAGGGACCACTTTCCAAGTTTCTACTTCCACATTGTCATTTTCAAGGGTCTTCGGGTTGAACAAATTTTAGTTAAATAAAAAACACTCGGGAATTGAAAGGGGTTGCTTAAGGATACTCTAGTCTTAGCACGTGTGTGTTTCGTGGGGCTGGAACTCCGACCCTTCGCGTAGTTTACTTGACTCCTTCACCCATAAACAAATGTGGTGAATCTGTGCGGTTATGCGGTTTCTTTCCTGGAGGCCGCAACTTTCTAGGATTACACACACCACAACTTCTTTACGGTGCTGGCACCGGGACTCGGTCCCAGCACCTACTCAAGTTATGAGTAGGCTCCTAACCTCCGGACTTCGGTCTGTATGATAATGTAATGAATTATTGAAAAATTTCAAATGATTTGCTGCAACGGATCACCAACACCACTCACGACTAACTGCCTTTTACTATAGTGGAAGAGTAAGTATTTTTTGCTACTTTATAGTAATCAAATTTAGAACCCCTGAAAGTCGGGTTTAGCAAGAGTGCTGGTCCTCTTAATCGTCGAGAAGGTGGCACAGGAGAGCGTATCTTCGGCGTCCGCTTCAATTTTGAAAAAGCGCGGCTTCCATCGCACTGTTAAAACTTTTCCGCAGTGTCCATCTGGTTTAATTTGGACAATGCAAGCGTGTTTTTTTAATTAGTAACTTTGTTGGCCCCCTAATTGGGGGTTGGTAACTGAAGAAGACTGCCGTGACCTCCAAGATTGTGAACCTTAAAGTTGAGTGGTGCTTGCTCAGGACACCGCTCAAGAATGAGAGAAATGTGTGTGAGTTTTGGAGATGGATGAACCAGTTAGGCCAGAATGTCAAATTGACTTTTGACCTTTACGTTATTGTACTAAAGATTCTGCCAGCAGCGTAACTGGCAGGGAAAATAAAGGAGTTTTGGACAATTGGGCAGAGTTCCTGCTTGTTTGAAAAGTGTTTATTGACTGACTTAAGACTACGAAGGGTCACTGTATTTATAGGGAAGAGTTGGAGTAGAATCCAACTCTTCCTAACAGGGTTTTGAAAAACGTTTTTTTAAACAATAGAAAAATGTAAATTTTGGAGTTAATTTCAACTCTTTTGGAGCAACTCAAAATTGGATTTTGTTCAAAACAAAAGGAAAAGATTAGGCCAAATACTAGGATGGTAAGGGATCACACGTGTGCATGAGCTTAGGGTACAATATTTTTAAAGGTTTTAAAAAGTCACTATTTTTGAAATAGTAACCATGTTACATCATACATGGAATAAAAGTCGCCATCTTGATCACCTTGTAAAGTCCCCTTAAGGGCGAACCGGTGGGCACCATTGCATTGGGCGCCACGGGGCGCTTCATCGTATGAACCAAAAAATGTGTGCCAATGACGATTATACTTGTGTGTCAAATGCCACAAAGTAATTTTCCCATTGTTTTGGGTACCCCAGCTTCTATCCCCAAAGTGATTACAAATGAGTAATGAAGTTTGATGATGTATTATTATATTATAGTCTGTAGTATGTATTAGAATATAATAATATTTAACGTAGCGTGCAGAATTATAGAATTCACCAACAATGAGCGGGCTTGTGTAGAAAAAAAAACGCAGGCGTAAACAAGGCGCAATTTTTTCTAGTAACTACTGGCATAAGCTACTTTGAGCTGTTCTACGGTATTCACAACGTAAAGCGAAGCAAGCCTGCCCTAGGACCAGAAGATTTTGAACTATTTCTATCTGGACGTATTGAACCTGGACGGACTGGTTTGGCTAATGTTAATTATATTAGGAGAGGCACGTAAGATATATAGTCAACACAAGGAGGTCATTGGCGCTGTATTAAGTAGAGTTACTGCAATGAGGCCGATTGTGGCCTGACCGGTGTGAGTAGTGATGCCCCCTCCATTAAAGTACATACGACCCAAGACGCGTAGTCCGCGAGGCTAGGACCCTTGTCCTAGCTTGGGTAGGTGCCGAGATCGAACCTCGGCAGACGCACAAAAAAGTGAGTGGTGTGGTAGTGGTGAGTGGAAGCGTGCAGTAGTTGCGGTTGTGGAGGGTGGGTTTGAGCCGGTATGCGAAAAACAGGGTTCGGCCTCTGCACAGTGCAGATGCCCCTCGGTGGTCAACCCCACGTTCTCTGTTCAGCAGAAAGCTTTCAGCCTCAACCCTCATAACTTCCAAGTCAACTCACACGCCGAGACCACCCTCCCCCACTCACTCGCACACAGAATCATATGTTGAGCATATGTTGACCAGGCAATAGGCGAATGTCAAATAGCATAAAAAAAATTAAAGTACATACACACATACATCGTGATTGCGTAAATGGGGCAGGTGCTTTTTTTCTTTTCTTTTTAATTTGTTACCTCCCTGTGGGCCCGAAGCCCATGGAACCAAAAAATCTAGAATAATTTTTACAGATTTAGAGCTCAATTTTTTAAGTTAATGGTAATCATTAGAATTTTTGGAGAAATCAAGTGTTAGAATACAATGTAAGTCAGTAGAACTTGGGGCAGGTGCTTTCTTGAGGTGCTTTCTTAAAAAATTGTATGGTGTGGCCGTTTTGTCATTGCGTGTATTTCTACATAAACAAGAAATTTTTATGTAAACTAAAATCACCGTGTCACGGGAGTTTGACCTCAAAACGACCCCTAAAATCGAGAATTTTTTTCCCCGGGATTTTTCCTAGTATCATAATAAAGTTCAAGAGTACGCTGAAGAATGTACCTGACAAATTTTGACGTGTCATTTTAATAATCATATGCATCAAGCGAGAGAAAAGGCAACCACGGCTAGTGTTACAGGGATGGACATGTGAAATTATATATTGCAAATGGAGAAGGCTATGGACCGTGTACTCTACAATGATGCCATCTTATGCATAGGCTAAACGGGATTTGTAATTTAGCCAAGCATGTATAATTTTAAACTAAAAATAAGCTAGTATTATTGAACGAGCATGTACATGTTGATATGGGTGAGCCTGAAATCAATTAAACTTGAATTGATTTAGCCAAGCATGTTCTTAATAAAATTGTTGATTTATTTATCTTGATTCAAAACGCCAAATAAGCCCGTCCTCGTACAGGGGTAGCACTTTAAGGAGCTCTTCATAAATCTGATTCTGCATTCTCAAGTTCAAGCGTTTGAAATTTTATCTAGATGTCCCCATCCTTATGCAACAGTAGTCAATTCGTGATCAAAACAAAATAATTGGATGAATAGTGCCGAACTGGTTTTTATTATAGTTTTAATGCAAATACATTTCATACATACTACCAAATGTTAAAATTAATGTTTACACCAACTTAAATACACATGGTAAGATATGCTAAATTTTATGTTAGCAGTAATGTAAATACGTAAGATATTATGTGGTGAATTTAATGTTAGTAACAATGTAAACACATATGGTAACATATGTCAAATTTTACGTTACTAGTATTCTAAATCCGAATAGTAACACATTTCAATATTTAGGTTAGTATAAATCACAACACCTTGATATCAGGTTCGACAAAAGTTGAAGCCCCTTCAAGCACCCAAACAGTCATACATTAAGGCGTAGTCCTGGGCTTCGCCTTCACTTTTAAAAAATCGTGGTTTCCCGTGAATTGCAAGGACTTTGTCGCCCATGCCCAGTGGCTTCATTTGCACGAGGCAAATGTCTGTTTTGTCGTTTGCAGCCACAATGTCTTCTTTTTTGGTTGTTGGTAACCACTCCACGGCATACATAAAGTAGAAGTCGTCTACAGCCTGTTGTAAAGTGCCTTTGATGCCAAAGTCAGTGGAATTCATTTTGGTAGGCGGCAAAGCTCGCCTCATTATGTTAAACAAAATATTTTGCATTTCTGCTTCTAGTTGACTTGTACGGTACTGTTGAAAGTAAGGTTCCCATCTAGGTGTGCTCCTCAATTCATTGCTCCAATACTGCAACGTTTTATAAATTGTTATTCAATTTCCGCAAAATTTTGGTAACTATACTTGAAAGTGTGGAGTAGAAAAAAATAATGTGAACTCTCCAGGACTCGAACCTTGGCAAAGAAAATGTTAAGCGATGAAAGGTGAAAAACCGCACGTGGATGCCGAGCGGAGAAATACCATCGAGTAAAATTACAAATAAAAAAAAACGCTCAAAATATATTCAAATCTATGAAGATAGACCTATTTCGATTTAACACAAAACTTACAATGCTGTACTCAGAAAAGCCGCCACCTGTTTCCCGGTCAAATTCTTTTGCGGGCTTGTTCCGAATGGATGAAAAACTGTTACAAAACGAGGCAAGCCTTGCCCAGCCTTTTGTTTTATTGACGACTATAAGGGCAAGGAGTCCTTTGCTCGTTTGTTTCAACACTAAAACCTCAACTTGTATTTTATCCCGTTGGTATGCTGCCCTCTGCATAGGGGGGCTCCATTCTTTCGTTAGATACTCCAGAAGCGTAGAATCGGTAAGTGTAGACTCAGCAGGGGTAGAGTCTGCAGTTTTGGTATTCGAACCATCGGCTCCGCTTTGTTGGGAACTCAATAACAGTTCTTTAACTCTGATGGGTGTAGACCTATTTTTCATCTTATTTTCAACACCTGCCCTTCGCTTGACACCATTCCATAATTGAGTGGCGATTTCAACTTTTAGCTCATCGGGAAAATTATACGGGATCTTTTCCTGTATAACTTTTCCCGCGATATCTGTTTCGGGTTCTTTCCAGTACTGGAATATGTTTATGAACATATGTTAATGTGTGGAAATTAATATGTATCAACTTCATGTATACAAAACTAATAAAGACTGTTAACGGTTGAAAATTTAGTTAGATATAAACAAGTTAGCTGCACTAAACGTACCAAGTATTCGTCTACAAAGCGTACTACAACTTCCGCGGATCCTTGCACCGTGGAACCATATTGTGTAACCAGTCGAAGGGTAACTTTATCACGGTCTTCAAGTACTAAGGCGAAGTGTTTCAAGTACCCCAGGCCTAGGCCACACTGAACTTCGCAAAGAATGTATTTCGGGGTACAGCCAGCATATATCTTTGGTGCATCGGTTTTCTGTACGTAAAAATGTTGCTCCTCGTGTAATAGAGCGGGATACAGGGCGTATTTAAAATTTACTTTCATCGAATCCAGGCTCAGCATCGGGTAGGGCAACAACTCTAATTCTTCCTCGACCTCCCCACGAATGCGTTCTGAGATACTTTTCCACCACTCCACATTTTGCAGATCGAATGCCTAAGTACATGTTTAAATTTTTTAGGTATTGGCCCAGTTGAGTAAAGAGGTCACTTCAAATCGTTTCTAATTACTAGTGGTAGATAGTCTACATGTTACATCTCAAAATGCTTTGAAATGCACAAAAGGAATTTGATAGACGAGAAGGAATTTATTCATTTCTATGGAATTTGATGTTACCATTCACTGGCACTTATTAATTTTACCTAAAACTGGAGAAATAAAAAATTGAATCAGAAAATTTATTTGGTGACCTTTTGTCCGACTCCAGTTTTAAAATTTTGAACACAATTTGTGAAAAATTTTTAAACTTAAAACGAACAATTATTACCCACGAATAACAATTTTGGGTTCCCAATAGTATGTGCCAAATATTTTCTTATATATATATAAAGGAAATGTGAGTAATAGGGGCAGGGTAGACTTGGATGGCTTTATGGAACTCTTCAATTTTGCAATTCTTGCAATCAACCTAAGATTCGAGAATTATTAAAAAAATATTTTTCTACGGAAAACGTTTTTCTATTGAAAAATTAATTTGGAGCCAAAGAGAACTGGGCGGTTACAGCAATTAAAAGTTAATGCAGTTTAAACTAGCCCGTACAAGGACAGGAGGATCCTGAGATTCAAATCCTCCTTTCATGTGACGGGCTTGTCTGGCTTGTAAAACAAATCCGAAATTGTCTATAAACAAATAAGACTATTGCTACTACAACACAACTGCACAACTTACCACTAGAATATCCTTTCTACGTTTGTCATATATTTCTTTGAATTCGGCACTCGGCCTGTTTAGAAGGTCTTGGAGGTTGAAGTAGAAGGTAGAGATGCCGATTGTATCTTCGATTGCACTATTGTTTTCAGCCAATAGTTTACTCGAACTTGCATTGTTATTGTTAGTGAACTTGGACAACAAACCGCCTGACTTCTTTTTCACTGGGTTAACACTCTTCCTCAGAACAGCAATGTACAATGGGCGTTGGCCAATATTTGGAAACTCGAGCACAAATACTTCGAAGTTATCTTCAATTAGATGAGCTGAATCCGTAGCGGCAACCAACTTACAGTCCCACGTGGTTGCGTCAGCACTGACTTTTTTCCCAGCGTCCATGAGTCCTGGAATATTGAGTAGTTCTTGTGAGGCCATGACAAGTTGCTCGCGTAAGGTGTTTTCGATAGTGCTATCATTGAATATTTTTGCGTATCTACTCAATTTTGAATTATTTTGGTTTGCCCAAAACTAGTAGAAAAAAGATAAGGCAATGTTAGATATAAACGTGTAGTGGATTTGATAAATGAGGGTACACTTTTTAAATTTCAAAAATTTAATTTTTAGATATATTGTTCAAGTGCGTATAGTAACTGCGTTGTGAACTTAAAAGCCAACTTTTTTTATTAGGAAGTTAGATTTAAAAATGATACAAGTAAAGTTGTACAGCGCACCAAATTACCCTGGAGCATTCTACTCCTTTTGTGTTTGCCTAGCAATGTAGTGTTGAATTATCTCAAAAATTGAAATAGTGTCAAAATTAAATCAAATCATCCAATCCAACTGTGTGATATGCATTGCTGCTTGCAAACAGAAGTTATTTCTACTCTGCTCACATTTCGGCGCCATTCCAGAGTTGAGAATATTAGAAACATTAAAATGTCTGCATTTAGCAAGTGACTACAAAATGCTTACCAAGTACTGCTTTAAGAATGTCTCGGCAGTGGTTAGTGCGGCTGAGGGTGTAGAGCAGAAATTCAGGATCATGCGTACCAATTTAGCCTTTACCATTATGTTAGACATTACAGCAACAAAATATTCGATAGTATCGGCGCGCTCTAGCTGGCAGAGCAAGAAGGCAACTGGTTCCCAGTTGCTCATGTGCTCTGGTTCCTTCGTAGGTCGTAACGTTACAATGATTCTAAGGTCTGTCTTAGCCTTCTCCGCTTCCGTCATTTGACCTGACTCTACTGCATACTGCAGTATTTGCTGTTGAGTTGTCTTCAAGCCCCATTTGGTCAAGTTGGAAAATTGGTTCAAGAGTGTTTGTGACGTATTCAAGTTGACTTTTGTTGCAGAGCCAGAATTTGACAGCGATTTTGCTAAGGCCCCGGAACTTGAGGACGAGTCGCATTTGAGGTAGTTGTAGGATACTCTCTAGATAAAATAGAATGTTTACATTTCAATTTTATTACGTTCAGGAATTACTTGCTTTAGTAACCTGTCCATAAACCAATAAGATTAGGGTAAAGTAATGCGGTACAAGAAAAATTTCAAAGTACCAAGTTCAGAATGCAAAGGGGGGAGCCTTAGGTGAAAAAAAACTTCTTTTTTTTTGTTCAAGACGTTCATAAACTTCAATATTTATGAAAGTCTCAAAAAAAAATTCACCTTCTTTCAGAATTTCAAATCGGGGTAAAATTTTTCCAAAACGTCTCAAACGTTTAAAGTGTTTTGACCCAAGTTAGTCGGCCGAGTTGGTCTAGTGGTCAAGGGTTTCTATCGTTCTCCACCACCAAACCTAAAAACGTGGGTTCGAATACCCGATAAGCTGCAAAACATTCTTTGCTAAGATTTGCGGAAATGATTCGAAAAGGTTTCCCAGTAGCCTTGTGAAAATTCAAAAAACTACTCTCTTTTACATACGTATACTGATGCTAACGATGCATATCCCTACCTTCTCCCATACATGTTGACCAGCCGCTAAGCGGGAATCTCAAATAACCCTTCTTCACCTATACTTCTTTTTATTGTATATCTGTTAGGTTAGAAAATGTTTTACTTGTGTTAAACTTAAAATAGTTTTGCAATTTGCTATTTTAACAAAATATGCTGTTTTAGTTTATATCGCCATCCACTGAAACATAATTTTTTTGGGTGTACATTAGGGATGAGGCAACATTCTTAGCATGCTGGTGCAGGGACACTTGAAGCAGTGAAGCATTGTGTTTATGATAGTATATGAAAGAGCGCCAATGTGGCATGACTCATTCGTGGAGAGATCATTTATAATTTTCATAATCTAAATCTAAAACTCTAATAACATTAAAGGACATATTTCTCAATTTTCATCTCATATCATTTCACAAGAATGTATCTCATTCCTCAAACTTAAGTAAGAACTTTCTATTTTTTGCAGCTTTCACTCAAAAGAGGAGGCAATTGTATCAATGTTCTAGAATGAAACTCCTGTAACACGGCAGGCTTGTTTGGCTAGTTAACTAACATTAACTCTTCCAACAATAATAATGGTAGTTGTGTTTACCAAAGGCGGAACTACGGTTTTCCACTCCAAATTCAGTATCATTTCTGCTCTCTCCCTTGCTGAAAGATGTTCTATCCCCGAACTCAAATCAGTCGATGGAATATGAGGGTCAGTGCTCTCGCGATGTGCTGCAGCAATATAGTGCACTTTTTTGTTTTCAGAAAATTTGTAAACAACAGCTTGATCCCATAGTTTACTGTCTCTTCTTCCAGCAAACGTATACAAAATCGGTTCTCCTCCTGCCGTTGAAAAATACTTATGCATTTTTTCAGCAATAAACTGCCTGCATTCTGTAGTCCACACTTTCGCTTCAAGGTATTTCGTTTCTTGAAAAAGGTCGCTCTTAAATTTTTTCTGTAATGCAACAAAATATCAACCCAAAATAGAGCAATACACGAGTGGCAATTGAATGCCTTTCTCAATTAATCAATCATTTGCTTGGCTTTTAGTTAGATCTAGTATAAATTTAGGTTAGGTTTAAGTTAAGGTTTGGCTAAATCAATCATACCTCTCGCATTTTGCCAATCAGGTCCGCTAATGCCCTCCGTATTGGACCCACTACCTTGGCGCCAACGTGAAGCAGAGTGTAAATTGTTGGAAAGTCGTCAAAGTTGTGTTCAGCAAAGTAGAGGCCAATGACGTGCGTCTCTTGGCCCATAAGTGGAACTGCAGGCGGATCTTGGTCATTGCTACCGTTTCCTCTTTTTCTGTTATCCTCAGTATGACTTCCTTGTTCCCTAACTTCATCCTTTTGCGTGGTTTTTGCGTTTACATTGGCTACAGATAAATTATTCGGGCTAGAATAGGAGGTATTCGGCGTAAAGTCTACACCCTCCGATTTCCTTTCACTATCATCCAACGTCTCTCCAAGGTTGTCACTAGTTGTAGTGGAATGGGTTTCTCCTGGCCCAATATCTGGGTCAATTTTTGGTTGTTCGCTCACTGTATTTGACCTGTCTCGCTCCTGCGTCGTGAGAACCTCCGCCGTTTTCGTTTTGAGGTCACAAAGCACAAGATGTAACTTTACCTCATCTGTATCTATAAACGCATAATCTTGTTCTACGATAACGCGCCCTTCGCTTAACGCAGCGGTTATGTCGGGGTTAGCTTCAAGTTCAGGAGAATAGGCGATTGTTTGTCGAACGTGGATGCGAAGGTCGCCTGGCATTTTATCGAGCCCGATAAAATCCTGATGGTAATAAAGAAAATGGCAAAATAACAAAATTGTCGAATATTAAGTAGGATTTTTAGGTATAGTTTGGTTCAATGTAGTACTTTTCGAAACTAAGGACTAAATTTACAGTTTATAATGTGATATATGACTAGGACCAGTAGAGCAAACTAAAATTTTCGAATTTTGGAAGTCTTGCTTTTAAATCATATTTATTTTATTAGTTATCTTTATTTTTTGACAATTTTGTATCCTAATTGTACTCAGCATAACCAGTCTTTTGGCCATAACCTTAAACTATGGTTCTTTTCATGGTCATGGAACTTTAACACTAACCTATGTCTCGAACGATTTTTCTAATTGTTCTAATCTGCAAATAGAATAATAGTTTGTGGATATTTTCTTACAATGCCGTTAGCATACGAGATGGTTGAGGCTATTAAAGCTCCAAAAAACACAACTCGAAGTCTTGTGAGCATTTTGAAGTGCTTAAAACAGAAACTGGAGAACTTGCAGAGTTTTCGGAAAAATGTGTAACAGGACTTAACAAAAAATATTGAGAAGAAGACTGAATTGTGGCTTGTAGCTTTTGCGAATTTTATAAGCGAGTCCAAATGACGCAGTCCCGACGTAATATTGAAATATTTATGTGGCAGAATTAAACTAAATATTAAACTATATATTAATTTAAATTAATTTTAATATTTTATTGGTAAATTTTAATAGGAATAAGATTGCTACACTTATGTACTGTTCTTAAATCAGATTCCCTGGAGCCATAGATACAATGAAATTTTTGTCGAGATTTTTAGGCACTTCTGGTAGAATTTGTACAAGAATTTGCGTACTTCTACACGTACTTTTATGTACTGTTACAGTCGAAGCAAACCACAGCACAACTACACCACAGTCAACAGATAAGTTATATTTTATTCGTGTGTTTCTGAGCATCTCATATTCCAGCGAAGCTGTTCCCCAAGGTCCTGTGCTACTACTTGTAAGTAAGAAACTTTTCTTATTATTTATTTCAAAGTAAATTTGGAGATAAAATTTCTGCCGGATAAGAATAGTAAATTTTTTTTTCTCAAAAAAATTATCATTTACCTTTGGTTGGTTTGATAGGTTTAGGTTACTTGGGCCACTGTAAAGGAGTGTTAATTGACATTCCCGCAGAGCGGCTGGTCAACAATCGAGGGAGTGGGTGGGATATGGAAGGAAGGACTCAATAGCATACATGTATATGTGTTTTTACGTATTTTCTACTATAATTCTATACTGTTTTTTTTCTACAATTGTTTTCACTTCTGTTTTCTACTATTACTTTCTACACTTTCTACAGCTATATTTTTGTATTCTACTCCTTTTCTATTTGTAATTTTTCGTATTCTTAAAATTGACTTTTTCATTTTCAAATTACCGTTGGGTGGTCATTCCTAACAACAGGACAAATGTCGGATGCAAATTGTGCCTATAATTTAGGTCTCTGGCTAACTTTATGTTACTTTGTCAGCGCGTAGCCAATGTTTTGAATTTAAAATATTGTTTGAATTGTGTTTTTCTAGAAAACGAAGTTATGCACTGCAAATATTAAATTTGAGGTTCCAAAGGTTTACACTGTAGAACAACAAATGTCGCTTTTGTTTTTGAAAAAAAGAGAAATTGGCTACCAATTTTGAAAACAACTGAAAAGCTTCGGTTTAGCGTGAGTCAGCATATAATTATTCTGCTGCAAGCCTTTTCCTGTGAGATTCTAAACAATTTCAGTAGCAAAACTTAAGAAAACTTTTGCAAAAGAAACATTATCATCATCGTCTTCGCCAACTTCGAGTTTGGCCTTGTGGCTAAGGGCTTTAGTCCACTCAGCAGCTTGAGAACATGCGTTCAAGTTCCGATCAGTCTTTGTTATTGGTTTTTTTTTATGAAATTGCCACCGGTAATTACCTGTTTGTAAGTACGAAACTTTTCTTATGCGGTTTTTTGTTTCAAAGTGTGTAAATTTATAGATATATTTTTCACCGGATAAGGAAAGTAGAATTACTCTTGAAGGCATAATTTATAATCATCTATTTTCAAGAAAGTATTTGCATTTGTTATTTGACATTGCTTAATTTGATAAGTATAGGCAACTGTACGCATTATAGCTTTATTATCGTTTGTGTAAATTTTAATTTTGTTTGTGTTTCGTTTAATGCGTTTGTAGACTACATTTGCTTGTTTCTACTGCCAATTTGTACGCCTTTTTTCTCTATTGCCGTTCTCTACACTTGCAATTGACAATTGTTTTACTTATTCTATTGCTTTCTACACACTTATTCTTAACCCTTGCTTTCTACAATTATTTCCTACTATTACTGGTTGCCTTTGCCTTCTACACTTTTTCTCAATTTTTTTTTCAATTTTTGCGTTTCTGAGTGTAGACATAAACATTGCTTGGTCATTGCTAAGCACACGACAAACGTAAGATGAAAATGGTCTCTGGCTAATAACCACTAGTTTGTTACCTGGTAGCCAATGTTTTGGATTTGAAATTTGATTCGTATTGTTTTTTCCAGAAAAAAAATCAGCACTGCGAATATTCAATTTGAGATTCCATATGTTTACACTGTAGGGCAACTAATATCGCTTTTGTTTTCAAGAAGAGAGAAATTAACTGTTTTCGTTTTCAGAAATTTAGAAAACAACTGCAAAGCTCCGCTTTAGCGTGAGTCAGCATATAATTTTTCTAATGCAAGCATTTTGCTGTGAATTTCTAAACAATTTCAGTAGCAAAACTTATGAAAACATTTTCAAAAGAAACATAATCATCACCGTCTTTAAATTGGCCTCTTAAGTTTTCCCTACTACGAACTGGACTCTGATCATTTCACATAACATACTTGTTATGCACTTCTAAAATTTTCGATAGTGAATCGGACAATCCTGACGAGGAAAGTGATTTGAACTTTGACACAATTGTACCA
>JAQFYP010001354.1:0-15898 GCA_034694865.1 Bilobella braunerae
ACATAGTATGCAAATAATGACTAATAACTAATTTACTAATTATAATTATATTAATTATTTATTTCTACCCCGTAACATCTTCAGAGAAATCGTTTTCAAATAGACAAAAAAGGACAAAAAGACAAACAAAAATGACAAATAGAAAGGTAGGTAGGACGCTTTGATATCCGCCGCCGCCTTTGATCAACCAGAGGCCCTTAACTTCGTCACTGACTTACGACGTGACATTATGACACGTGACGTCCCCACCTGTCTATACATAATGCAACTCATTTTTCGTCGAGAGCCTTAAAAACCCAATCCGAATAATTTATTTATTTAAAGTAGGATGGCGGGATAGGAAAATAAATTCAAAATTTGGATTATCAATTGACTTCACAGTCTTAAATCGGCTTTAGCTCTGGCTGGCTGTATTCTGATGTTTTTATTGCCTGCCGATGATTAAAAAAAAATGAGCCGCCAAAAACTAATCCTTCTCTTTACCGCCTTTTCCAAATTTAAAACTAAACCAGTCACCTCTCTTCAAATTACGTACAATAAATCATAGCGCATATTTGATTTTATGAGAAGTGGAAACTACAAGTTGCAAAAACATGTTATCTTAAAAATATCCATTTTCAATCGGCATCAAAGTTCAGCCAATTATAAGCCAATAAGAGGTACAATTATTATTGTACCTCTTATTTTTCATTATTATTTTTAGACAAAGGCTTTAAATGGAATTTTCTGCTAATGGTTTATATTTGTTTACTATTGTTTAATTTTTTTTTTGAAACTTTCCATGAAATTTAAGGAATTGACATAGATAGGTTTATTTGAAGAAATTGACATCAAAAGACAACTTAAAAAAAAATCACATCAAAATTCGATTAAAAAAACTGACATTCAGATTTTGCGCATTGTGTTGGATGAAATTTCTCCCAGAATGTCAAAGGGCTACTTCAAAATTTTCCAGAAATTTACCAATTAGAAATTCGAAAAAAAAAAAAAAAAAAAAGTAAAAATTAATAGAAGATTTTCGACAGAAAACGGAAAACTCAGCGATTTTTTGAATTTTTCATGACATTGATAATTCAAGAACTTTCCGCGTGCGCTTAAGGCTCTATCAGACAATATGCAGTTGCAGAACGGTTATTGCGCCTTTTTCTAAATTTCCCATGTTTTCCCACGGTTTCCCCCATGTTTGCAATTTGGATGGGTTAGGTACGATTGGTTTAAAGATATATGAGGTTTAGGTACGCTAGATTTGAGGCAATGTTAGGTTTAGGTTACATAAATTATTCTCAAGGTTAGGTTACTTTGGGTTGTTGTTGATACAACGGGGCGTTAGGAGGAAATGTAAATGTAATGCAGGAAGTTGGAAGTGCTTCAGCCACTAATTGTACGCGGCTTTTAATCCAACCTTGCTTTCTCCGCTACTTTCTCTAATTTCTGCATTCTAATTTTATAGGAAGAACGCAATTTATTGGGCACTCCTCCCCATTGCAAATAAAAAAAAGTTATCTAGAATTTGAAACAAGAAATTGAAACACCCTTGTTCCCTAAATTCTGAACTCAAAATTTTTGAAATACATCTTGCCCTTTTAGGAATTCAAAAGCCCAAGTTTGCAAAGCGATAAGCCAAGTACAAGTTGTCAAAGCAAATGGTTTGCATTTGTGACAGGAAGGAACAAAAAGAAAATCTTTTTTTTTTTCAGGAGAGATGAAAAGGAGAAACTGGAGTTGTTTGTAGATACGTTATTTTTCCATCATCTTTATTAGACAAACTTCCTAATTTTTCCCCGCCACGCACAACTCCAACGGTTTTAAGACACTTTCACCATTTCACCAAAGGAAACATGAGCCAAGAAAACAAAGGAAGTGGAAAACATTTTCAAAAAATATCATCTTCTCTTCGGGGTTTCGAAATCTGGAATTTTGGCACTCAAATACCACCCCGAAGAGGTGCTTTTCCCTTCTATCTTTGTAAGGGTTCCCTTCTACAAGGGACCCTTAATTTGATTGTGAATTGTTTTAAGCCATTAGTTATTAGTTATGACTTTTGGAAGAAGAAAAGAGAAATTAATGGGATGGGAAGACTTTTAGTGGTGTCATCTACGGGGGTTCTGGGATATATTGGTTTTAGTTTGGGGGGCCCTTAGGATCCTACAAGTGAAAATTGAAGGCCAGATTTTTGGTACTTGGTGCCCTTAAGAAATTCCATGATGAGAAAGTGCTCAAGAAATTATAATGTTTGGGAGAAAGCTGTTTGGAAGGTAGGATATCAGATTTCCCTTTTGTGTTGGCCAAAACTTTCTGGCCGACACTTCAAATGACGAGTTTTACTTTCTTTTTTCTGGACTTTCGCCATAAAAAGGGGGAAAATTGTTTTTAGGACGAAGAAAAGATCCAAAGTTTTGTGAATTGTGATTGAAGCGTCTTTTGGTTGATATTTCACTATCCCCGTAAAATCGAAAAATTGAATAAAGACTAGTAATGCATGAAGATTGAGGTTTGTTGAGCGCTATCTTAGGATGGGCTTCTTTGGGCAGTTTCCACCTTACCCAAACAGAAATGCTGCTACGAAAAAAACAGTATGAAAACTGCTGGGGGTGAACCTAAGCCATTTACGTATTAGCTAAACGGATTTAGCAACAGGCAACTGTGAGAAATACACCAAACTGTTGATAGAGCCTGTTGTCAGGAGCAATAACAGCCTTCCGCTTTTAATTTTATATTTTTTTTTAGAAAAGACATCTGTTTTAGATAAAATAATTTATTTTATAATTTCACGTTTGTGAAAGTTACATAAAACTTGAAACATGTTTCATGCAACATAAAACATAAAACTTCCTTCTTTCTCGAAAGAAGTTACGGTGAAAGGTCAACGTTCGAGTGCAGCGTTTAATTTGTTCAGTGAATTTCTAATTTAATTTAGAAGAAAGTGTAGTGGGTGTTCGTAAAGCTCTCACTTTCACTGTGTTTTTTTTTACATTACTGCTCATTTTTTAAATTTTGTATTTGTATTTTGTATTTGTATTTTGTATTTTGTACACACCTTCTTCATGATTTCATTTCCGCTTATCTCCCTCAAAGCAATTCAAAGCAACTATGGAAAAGCGGGGAAAATCAAATTCATTTCTGATTTTCAAATCTTCCTTCCTGCTTCTCTTCATGAAATCAAATGCAAATTCAATGGAAATGATCCCGTTTTCCCCAACATTACATTTTCACAACTTTCGAGTGAAAGTAGAGGGATGAAGGGGTACAATTTCTTGTTTTTTTTTTAAATACGCGTATTGTATTTGAACTCTAGTTCATCACAGGATTCAAAAATTGTATTTAGTCTTTACGACAAATGTTACCCTGTAAAATACGAAAAAGGGGGGGAGAGAAAGCTTTTTTTTTGAGAATTGTGATTATACATACAATTTCTCCTCTAGATTTCGAAAGGTGAAACCTTTCACCTATAGGTGAAAGTCCAGTTTTAGAACTGTCCTAAAATCGAACAACATTGGATTTTTGCAGGTCCAGTTCACAGTTTATGACTTCAATTTGTTTGGGAAATTTAAACCTCCAGAACATTTCCTGGACTATAAATTCAGCCGATCTCTCTTACAACTTTCACTCACAGAAGAGGCAAACTCTGGCATTCGCAAACTTGGTCTCTGTGAACACATCCTAAAATTTTTTTTAGTAGTTAAAATTTTGAATTTAAATTTTCAAATTAAATTTTTTATAAAAAAAAAACGTATGCCAAAATTTTATGTGCATGTTTTAAATTTATAACTTAAGCTAATTTGTGCAATAAACTATTTTCGCTTTCTCCAATTTTTCAACTTCGGTCTTTATCTACAGTCTGAAATCATTGTCTCCGGTTTCTTCTCTCTGGTTTATTTTACCTATTTTTCTCAAATTTATTACACATTTTTCTCAATATTTATTAAAATGATCATCAAATTTTTCATTTTTCATTAATACCAAGCATTCACGAGATTTCACTTGAATTTAGATTCATGCGCCGCGTAGAGCCGGACAACTTTGAAAAGTTTTACAATATTTTTTTTTGTCAAGTTGGAGTTAAAACGTCGTTTTGAAAGTGACGTGCGTCGAAGGGTTTTTGATGGGAGGAGAAAGAGAGGGAAAGTTTTGTTTTAATAAGATTTAATGAATCACAAGGGTAGAGTTGGGAAATGAATTCAAACTTTCTCAA
Organism: Bilobella braunerae; assembly: GCA_034694865.1. NCBI lineage: Eukaryota > Metazoa > Arthropoda > Collembola > Poduromorpha > Neanuridae > Bilobella > Bilobella braunerae. The sequence goes on from JAQFYP010001354.1 coordinate 4,193, forward strand.
ACTTTTTTTCTTGCTTTCTCTTTAATCTTAAATTAATTTAACATATGAATTAGTCTCTGAGGTGTCAGTGCGGAAGTGGCACACAACTTTTCAAAAGCAGGAAATCTAAATAAATTATACAAATTAAAAAATTAGAATGTTTTTTTAAGTTAGGTTTAGTTGAAAAAAACTCTTTTGAAAAGTTAAAAAACCTCTTCAAAGTCCAAATAAATATTAATTTCCTTCGCTGTTTGCGTCCTTTTCTCTTTCATTTTTGCATTGCTTATTTAGTACAACTCTTGACGCTTCAAGCGTATGAAGTCCCAGCGTTTTTATTTGAAACGTTTTGGGCAATATATGGGAAACGTCCAGTAGGGATTTAAAGTACAAATTTCCTTCAGCTCTCTGAGTTGAGTTATTTCTGTGTTTTGTACTTATTAAAAAAGGAGGCGAGTTTCACTTTTCTTTCTAAAAAAAATTCTTTGCAATTTCTTTGAAAATTTAAAATGATTTTTTTTTCAAAATTTGTAAAATTTTACACAATTTTGTATATTCCACTACGTCTTTCCCAGTCACCTTATCAATTCCCCAAAATTGTAAATAATATTACCCGTATTAAGTTTTTTTTGCAGGAAGCCGTTTAGAAAGATCAAGAAAAATTCGGTTGTGCTTTTTGGGGTTTTTGCAGTTTGCTGTTTTTGAGAGTACGGCATTTTTTTAATCTTTCACATGAAGCTAAACTGAAATTAATTTATTAAACTAAATGAATCTATAAATAATTGAATTAAATTGCTCAAATCAAAAGTTAATTTAAGGCTGAAGGCTACAATGAAACTTGTATTTTAATAGTAATTAATTATATGATTTAATTCGATATTGTTAAAAATAAAAGTGAGAATTTTTATTGCTTAGAATATATACCTTTTCAAATACCGACTTATCTTGTAAAATAATATATTTTACCAAACGACGTCTATGTTTTACTAGCCAGAAAAAGCTCGCAGGATGATTTTTTAAACAAAAAATTAATATTTAAAACAAAGTTGATGCCCAACGCTAAAGCAGAATGAGTGCAGGTGACTTTTGCTGTGATTATTTCGTCGTTCACTTACATAGAGAACTATGGCTATAGAAAAATAGCACTTTTATATATAATATTCATGAAACTTTCCGTAGCATTTTCTGTTTCCACTTTAAGTGGAGCACTGTTTTTAATTTAAAAAGTACAATTAAGATATCTTAGATACTATCTACAATATCTGCCGAGAATCGCTTTGACAGGCACGGTCCAGTGCACCGAGCCGTAAAATCATCTCTATTGCGCTCGATATTTCATGAAAAGAAATTTCAACAATTCTATTATTTATTATTAAACTTTTGATTGAGAGTTTTAAATTAAAATTTAGGCGATATCGAATTTCTCATTTCAATAGAAATTTGAAACGTGTTTTTTTCAGTAGTGTACACAGAGATAGTCCATGGAATTGATTGAGTGAGCGTTTACATAGGCTCCTGTTTAGAAAACAGTTACAATATTTAGAAAAGGAGGCATTTTTAGAATAGGAGAATTTTTAAGAAAAATGCCATTTTTAAGAAGAGAGAAGATTGATGCTCATATTTTCATGGCGACAGAAAATTCCTGTCATTCTTCTCCTTTCCGCTTTCTCCAAAAGACTTTCTCTAGAAAAATTCGACTTAGCTTGTTTTTTATCTCTTTCGGCAGAGTGCATTCCAGGAGTCTCCTTTTGAAAGTGAGACAAACGTCAATAACGTATTTTTAGTCTCTTCTGAGACACTTTGTGATTGGTTGAGTTGGCTAAAAGACTTTCTTCTCCATAACATCATCCAGAAATTTAGTCAGTTTCACTTCAAACTTCTCAGTTACTCTCTTACGCACCCCTCAAACACCACCGGGAACTTTTTTCAACGGCAAACAAAAAATCCTTCAACACGAATTCAATTTTACTCAATTAAGTCTAAGATTATGTTGAAAACAAGCCCGTTCTATAGCGGAGCAAATATTACACTAAATTTAAGTCAATCGAATTTTTCTTTTTTAAATATTTAGAAAAACTTTTTAAAACAATTTTTAAATTTCATTTAAGATTAAAACTAAATTAATTTTAATCTATAATCTAAGACATCTTTAGCTCCACTGTTGGAACTCCACTTATTGAAAGGCAAATTTTAGTGTGTAAGTTAAGAAAATACGGACAGAGGAGAGTCAAAGTTGAAGCAGAGGAAGACTGAAAGGAGTCATTGACCTTGTTGAGTTCATTTTGAAGAATTTTGATTTTTTTTTTTTAGAAAAATTAGGGGTTAGAAAACGTGTTTGAAAATTATAGAACCGTTTCCGTAACCAAAAAATGCTATAGATTAAGGCTACTTTCTCTTTTTGTTGCCTTTCTCTTTTACTCACTCACTTTTACTTTCACGTGCCTCAACTTACCCTTTGTTTGCTTTATCGATTATGAAAATTGTGGAGAGAGAATAAAGCATCCGCTTTCAATTCAGGAGCTAAAAAATTCAAACAAACGTTTTTAAACAATAAAATTAAATTTACTTAAGCTAATATTTAAATTGAATTTATTTAGCAACGCACTTGAGGACTGGAAGCGTCTTTTATTGAGGCCATTTGGCGGCTGGCGGCATAGGAAAGGCGATTTCAGTTACAGCCGGTTGGATGTGGTTATATAATTTATTGTAGTCCACTTAATTGTGTGCTTTGCATTGATGAGAATAAAAGGATACACTGTGTACTGTATGTGTGTTTGTAGCTTCCGTTTCAAGTGCTTTTCGCTGCCCAATTCTGCTAATTACGCTGTTAATCAACGCCTGTACCCTCAAATTACCCTTCACGGGTCTAATTGTAGCCCTTAGATTCCAACTTCAAGAGGCAATTTCAGCCGGGGCGAAACATTCCGCCCGGCGAAATGAGCCACTCCCTTTCCGCACTTCTGACTTTTCCAATTTAGAGTTGCTGTTTCCTGGGCATTGTGTCTAAACGGGCTTGTTTGGCTTTTCATGAAAATTTGCACGGCAAATTTGCATTCCAATTTCTATATTTTCCAAAAAATACTAAATAAATAGTTTTTCCAATCCTAAATATATGCTAAGACGGCTATTTTGGGTATTTTCTACTGATATTCATAAAAGGGCTTGCTTAAAAAAATGTAATACTAAGATTGCAAAACAATTGCCAAAAAAAGTAAAATGTAGTCTTTTTTCACTTACTCACATACAGAATTATTGTGAAACGGCGTCTACCTTATTCATGTGTTTTTTAACCGAAATTTGTTCAAATAGAAAAAGAAGAATCTCATACCTCAGCCTCTTCTAATGAAAATCTTGTAACACAAATTTAATATTTTTTTTTTAAACTAACTCTTCGTTTCAAGCAAATTGAATTACCCAGGCTGATAAACTTGCTTAACGGAGAAAAAATGAGTAAGTTGTGGAAGAAAATGGGTTTTTTAACTGTTTGAAGACGACGAATGTTTGAAAAAAAGAAAGTAAATAAAAAAAAACTGGGAAAGGAGCTTTTATGTTCACGGATTCAAAGCCTTATTTATAGTTTACCTTGTATTTGATGACTTATTCGAAATTGCACTTTTGGGCAAAATGGGAGGTAGAGGGTGTTTTATGACCTATTTCGAAAACCTTTTTGTAACAAAATTCTTACGCATAAGCGTAAAAAGAAAGCCTTCGCAACAGAATTAAAAATATAGGCGCAAAAATGCTTGAAATCTGTCGGTAAATGCACAAGTCTAATTTTCAGTCTTTCTGAAACCTACGTCAAAATGCCTCAAAATGAATTTTAGAAGTATTATCATGTTTAGATAGTTATCATTTTAAAATAGAATTATCGAGTTACAATCCTTTGCGTTTCCGCATCATAACACTAATACAACATTAGTTTCGTCGCCACTTATGAAAATGTCACTTCGAATCCTCGCATTTTTGAGCATCTTAAGATGCTGGAGCGACTGATGGAAAAATAAAAATGTTTTAAATTGTGTAAAAAGAACAAAATATGTTCATATATGCTTTTCTACATGATTTAAAAAAAATATTTTTTAACATTTAGAAGAAAACAAATTCTCAATTAAGAAATTAATTTGAATTGTTAGTTAAGTTATTAGGAGATTTGAAGTCAAAGTTCAAATCCGCTTGTAATTATTTTGAAGATTTTCAGGCTACAATTGAGGAACATATAGTTACGTCTTTACTAATAAACTACCCTAACTAATAAACCAAAAAAATATACAAAATTAACTGTACAAATTGAGCAGTCATTTGGAAATGTTGTTAGGTCAATTCTAAAAAGAGCTGTTCTGAACAAACAACAATTTACATTGTAATTAGCATTGAAAAAAACTTTTATTGAAATTTTTAATGGTACTTGCTCTTGTTTACAAAATTTCAAAAGTTTATTAATAGTACAGTTGAAAATAAGTAAACATAAACAAAACTGCTTCTAAAACAAAATGGATTAGTCAAGAAGAGCTAACTGTGGTAAAAGATTACCTTATACTGAGAAACAAAGTTTGTTACCAAGCGGCGTAAACAATGGGAGACACGTCTTTTGACGTATTATTTAATGAGTTGTATTTGTATTTCAAAATTTATAACAACGTTTAGAACATTGTTTAATGACTTTTTTTAGCTAAAAAACAGGCTTGGGTTTTATCTTTCACTTTACAACGTTTTTAGGATTTTAGCCCAGTTTTTTTTAAAGATGAAGATGCATATAAGAAATGATTTTTTTATATTCGCTGACAGAAGGATAATTTTATTCTTTTTTGCAGAATGACAAATTTAAATTTTTAAGAGCTTTAGAAAACCCTATTTGGAACAAGAGGGAATTATTGTAGCAGACATTTGACTTTTTTGAATTTGTTTTATTGTTTCCATTGTTTGTTGCTCAGCAGAAGCAAACATCTTGAGATGGAGTGTAGGAGACGTGGATTAATCACATCCAGGCCCTTCAAAATGAACTCTGACATCAGGATTTGCCTGTTGAGGTCATATTTCATGGAATGAACAAATGAACAAATGTGAACAAGATATGAACACAATTTATTGGCGCTAAACACGCACGGATCCATTAGCCAATCAGATTCCATTCAAAAAGCTGTATCAAAACTATTAGTTCTGTTATCATCAAGGTCCAATTTGTTTGTCTTTTTTTCAATTATTTTGTTCAAAATGTACTGCTTCTAAACATTTTCTGTTCAATTTTGTACAGTACAGAACTTTTGAGAGTTGCTGATTTAGAAGTTGATTTATGACTGTTGAGGTTTACTCAAGAGCAGGCGGTTTGCGGGTAAATTTCTGAGCAGAGAGAGTATTAGTTAAAGTTGAAATACAAATGAAAGGCTTCACTTTCTCCAGAAGCTGCTTCCCGGAGTCGGTTGCTGGAGAAAGCTGGAGAAGGGAGGCAAAATAAATCACTGCAAAATCCTTCTTTCTAAGTTCATACGTCCAATGGCACGAGCAGGATGCTCGAAATATTTTATGGAGGGAGAAAGCCACCCTGGAGGAGAAAGCTGCTTTCACAATGAATAAAAAACAAGGTTCCCGCGAAAAGTTTTAGGCTTCTGGTTACTCCTTTTTTAGGTTAGGTTAAGCAAATTAGGTTTCTCGATAAGATTTTAGATTGTTTTTTTTAAATGAAAATGAGCCCTTGTCATTTAGGTTTTGGTTACGTTAAATGACGGATTTTTTGGCTTTGGAATTTAATGGACGCTAAACTTTCGAGTTGACAATGGAATTTCCTCTCTCCATTATTTCTCGAGCATTGTGCGCTACAGGGAGCACGGAAGCATTTTTGCTGTATGAGCCAGTGAAAGCTGTGAAAGCGGAGTCATGCTCCGCGATTGCTAGGTTTTTTATAAATGAAAAGACTTTGATGGTCGTGTTCTTGAGTGACACATTTACGGTTCCCAAGAGATGCGGAGCATATTTCATGACATGACAACACAGGGTCGGAGAAATTCCCATTAATTGTTGTCTTCCAGCATGTAATTGTTGGGGAGCAAATTTAATTACTAATTAAACAAAAATTTTGTTTTATTAACTTGTTTTTATTTTATATTTGGTTATTTTGTTTCAGGTGCTTGTACTTGAACACAAACTGAATGCAGTTCAGGGATTTTCGACTCCTTCTTTGCACTGCATCAATTTTGGTGAGTAAAATTCTTTGATATAATAATACTAGATTTATTTCATTGTTTTAATTCTTAAAAATTTCGGAGATTTTCAAAAACAAAATTCTGAATCGATGAGATGGAGCATGATACAAGTTTCTGCCTTAAAATGAGATAAAGCAGGAGTTGTGGAGCATGGAATGTCAGTTGGGGAATATGTTGCCTCCTTTGGTATAAAAGCGAGCCAGAAGGCGGGGTAACCAATGGCGGAGAAGCAGGTCAACGTTGTAAAAAAAAATGGCGGGATTTTGAGGGAAATTTAAATTAGGGGCGGATGCGGCTCCCTTGAAAATTTAGAACGTGAATACGGATGAAGTTTGAATTTAATTCAGAGCATGAGCTTCCCACATTAGAACCACTTTCTCCTTCGTTTTGTTCATTTTCTTTTGTTTCACTTTCAATCGACCGCTTTTTTCTTCTCCGCAGATTTATGAATATCATCATCAGAGATTCAGGAAAATAAACTTCCTAATTTCAATGCCTTGACATTTTCAAAATTTTGAAAAAGCTTTTGCAATTTAAAAGTTAAAGAGAATGAAATAATAGGGGATCATGATGGAGTTGAGTCCTAAAGGAAGCCGTGTAACGTTCACTTATTGTAACAAAATTAATAAAATTTAATGCCTTTTGATTGATTTGATTGTTTCCAAATTGTCTACAATTCTAATTACGTGCTTCATTTTTATATGAAGTTCTCTTCAGACTATTTTCTAAAATAGTAAAATTAAAAAAACAATATATGCTGCTTTTTAATAGTATTTATTTATAAATTTATTTGATTCCAGTTTAAAATTAGCCGTTAAATTGCATTGCAAACTCTTAATGTGCAGTTATCTTATCGGTTCTGGAAAATTTAATATCAGAATTAAAATAACGTGGAATTGATGTTTGCTGTTTTCATTTTTTTTTAAACTTAAAAATTAAATCACAAAACAAGCAACCTTTTGAACATTTATTTTACTCTTGCCCAAATATACACTCTTTTTTCTCGTTTTGAGCCAATTGTTACAACAATTACACGTACGTTTTAGATTTAGTATTTTGGCATTCGGTACTACATCTAGCCTTATTTTAAACAGCAAATAAAGTTAGTAATTCATTTCAACCATTTTCATCAAAATTCACAACTCAACAGGACGGTTCTAGAGCACGGTGCGCCGCCACAGTTCCAATTAAATGAATTTACAACGTAAATTGACTGGTAGAATCCCCGGGACATCAATAGAATCATCGGTATTCATCTCTTGTGCAAAATAAATGCTAAAAACGCGTATTACTCTTTTGGACGAGCTAATGAAATTATTATACGTTACACAATAATCGAAATCATTCTTCTGTCGACAAATCAACAGCGTTTAGAATTTTTCAAATGAATTTCTAAATGTCCAAAAAAAAAGCACACCTTATCTAAAAAATTTTTTAAATCAGCGCATCTAGCGTTGAATTTAAAATTGAGCGGCAGTGCATCCCTTCAAAATCAATAGTAAATGGAAAATACTCGGAAGTGGTTCCGAAAGAAATTTCGTCTAACAGTTCTTACTTATCAGAGTTGTAAAGACACGTACGCACGCAAGTAAGTCGTCGCGAGTGGTTGGTAACTGGACTACACTTTGGAAGGGCCCTTACGATTTCTAAGGGCCTCGAGTGAGTGGTTGATGGTAATGGAATGGGTTCCTTAGGATCTCCCTGGACAATTTACAACTGAGCCGTAATTTGGGTTACAGTCAAAGTTTAAAAGCGTTGATTTCGAATTGGGAAATTGATGTTGGCGGGTGGCGGTAGTTGTCAATGCGGTTTCATGTCTATACCGAGAAAACAAAAACCGAGAAGTCATAAAAGTCCGAATATTTTTGTAGTTCTCAGTTTTAGTTTTTCTCAGTTCTTGTAGTTCTCGGTTTTAGTTACTCAGTATTGACATAGAACTGCCAATGCTACCTTTTAAGGGTCCTTTTCTCCCTTGAAGGGCCCTCAATCCAATTTCTCCAAATCACGCTTCAAGTTTCCCGTCTCACTTATCTCGAACAGATCCAACTCCATACTCCACTTCCACTTATCTAACACCCACTCAAACATCATGTTTCTGAGGTCACAGGGGCGTGAACGGAACGTGAACAGCGCCGCCGTAATTCTGTTGTCATTATCACGTGACAATGGATCACGGTTCACGAATTTTGTACATGACTCTTAATCTCACAAATTAACATATATGACAAAAAAAAACTACTTTTTTTTGCCGAATTCAAGCTTTCATTTATTACAAACTTTCACTAACTTTCACTCGTGTTGTAAAACTTTGAGTTACATACAGTGACGTTACATGCATTGCGTTATGGGTTTTAGATCGTAACTAAATCTTAAAATCTTGAATTACTGAACAAGTTGGTTTGATACAGGAAACAGAATTTTAGAAGCGTTGATTAAAGATGCAGCGATACAGGGTTGTCTCACAACTTTTCAAAACTACTTTTTTGGTTGAATTTTTAAATTGAGCAAGGTTCCAAATTCCTTCAAGGACTTTGGTTAAAAACTTTAATTTAAAAACTTGTATTTTAAAGTTTGTAAAATACTTTAATTTTGTAAAATGTGATTTCAACGTCGAGTTAAAAAAAATATGTAATAGAGATTGGATAATAACCGTAATAAAACTGCATTCTGGTAATTTGTATTCTCTTGAATTGTATTCTTTCTGATTGTATTCTCTGTCATTTTGCATTCGTATGTCCCTGGAAAAGTTTAGACAGGAAACTGATTCCTAGTTGTGAAAAAATAGTTGTGAGAAAATAGTTTGTATATGAAATAGTGTCATTTAGAAAATAGAGAAGTTTTATATTTTTTAAATTGGGTCATGTAAGTCTTGCTTTTGCCAAATAGCACATCTCAATTTAAAAAAAACACAATGATCACCATGTTTTTTTAAGTTTTTTAAAACGAATCGAAACAAATTCTCTCATCATTCTCTTTTCGACTTCCATTTTTTTATATGAGCACGAACTGATGGGAATAATTTTCCGCTTTCTCAGTTTCTATCGTCAGATAAAAAACGGTAGTTGATAAAATCCAGTCAGTTTTTTAAAAACAATAAAAAAAGTAAAGTATTTTATGCGAGTTCGACACTTTTCAATATACTTTTGAGGATTTTCTTTCATATTCAGTTCCGCGTCAGTTTGAGAAATATGAAAGCATGGAATATCGAAAGCTTTTTAAACGACATCAGTTATTGGATAGGGAAATTCCTGAATGCAAATTTCGATTGAAAAGAAATTATCAATGAGGATTTTGCAAACCGTGTAAAGCAAGTTAGTCAGGGGTTTCATTTGAAAGTGAAACTTTCTCCGGTACTTTAACCGAAATTGAAGATTTGTGGCTAAGAAGTTGCAATTTCGGGGAGAAAGTAATAGAGGATTGCTGCGTGAGGTCCTATTGGCTTGAAGTGGTGCAGTGGTGAGGCGCCCAGTGCTAAGAATGTAAATGCTAAATCCGAGGCGGCGCACGACTCCTCATCTAATGGAAATTTAGTTTAAAAGGGCTTTTGAGCCTTATTGCAAGTGCAGAATCGGCGGGAGTGTTTTGCTTTCCCTGCAACAACAACTTCATACTTTCATTTACAAAGAATTCATTGCCTCAAAGAAAGTGATGGAGAAAACAAGTATGGTGTGGAGAGGAAGGGTGAAATCCACAAAACCGTTTAAAACGATTATGTTAGAAAATGTACTGTATAATTCGTAATGTAAATTAAATTAATTGTAAATTAATGTAAATCTTAACGCATAACCTAACTTGCGAACTTAACTTCTTTCACATAGCCAATAGCCTAAACCTAACTTCCTTAAATTGGCTTACAACCCTAACTTCTTAACTTAATGTTAACCTACCCAATCACTTTATAACTTTAACCTAATTTTATTCCATGCCAAATTTAAAAGAAAACCTGAATGACGTTTAATGATGACATTTTCACAAAATATTATTTAGTTAAGTATTTGAAGGGCCCTTTAGGTTATATAGGGGTACCTTTGAACTAAGGGTATTTAATTAAAAGGACAAGAAGAGGGAAGGGGAGGCACTTCGAATGTAATTTTGACGCATAATGTGAACCAAGGGTCTCTTAAGGAGTTAACGGCTTGAGCTGCTAGTAATGAAAACTAGTAATTCGCTTGGCGAGAGACGGCGCACAACTCTAATAAGCGTTTAAATAAAAAAAAATACAGGTGTCCCGTTGCGTTGTACCTTTTTAATTTTTTTTCATTTAAAAGACTCGTCGTCTATAGGGAAATAAAAATGGAGGAAAACGTTCTGGTGTTGAATTTTGCTAAACTCTAAATTCAGTAAAACGCAAATGATGAAACAGAAGCAACACTAATGGCAAACTTTCTAAAGCGAAAAAAATGCGCGGCGTTTCTCCAAAATTTTTATTAACCATGATGCATAACAATGCGCCGTTTGGTGAAGTTTGAAGCGCGTCATGTAGAAAATTTAACAGTTTGTAGTAGAATGTCGTCAAATCTCTCGTGGTTGAAGTTAAGGCAGAACTGAATGTATTTAATAGATAATTACTTTTTCTATTAATTAATAACGATATAAATTATTATTCGTTATTGATGAATCGATTTGCCTTTGTTCTCTTGTAAATAAAATTTTATACTCAATTATATTTCTCGATTAAATTAGGTCGATCTATTGAAATTGGTAAAAAAGAATTTTTAATTTTTTTTTTGGAAGAAATACATTTTATTTCTTTATTTATTAAATATTTTATTCTTTGGATTCAGTTCTAATATTTTCCGATTTGATGACAAGTGAAAGTAAGCAGAGTAAAAGAAGGCGCTTGATGTCATCATACATCAAGCGCCTTCTTCTTTTATCAGTTATCCTTGGCATGACGCGTAAGAGGTTTCCCGGAATGTCCTAATGATTGTACACTGGAGGGCTTCAGTGCTCCTTATTCTAGTTTTGTTCAAACATAGCTAGCGCCCAGTAAATAAGATTTCTAGCAACAGATTCCAATTTTCTAATAAAAAAGAATAATAAAAAAATAAGTTGATGCAATTGTATGTTCCTTCAGGCTACGGTAAATTGGATTGGAAGAGCGAAAGGAGAAAGTGAATTGTTCAGCTTTCTTGTTTACAAAAAACATGTTTGAAAATTTAAGCAAAAAAGTAAATTTCTGAAGATTTAAAATTAAAATAAAAAAAAATCTCATCAACATCAACGCATTCAATGGTTCACGCTAAATAAGCTTTACAGCAATGTTTTTTTTAGATGTTAAAATAGTGGTCGGCTATTTTTTTTTTTTTAGAAAATAGGTCACTGTGCCACGAATTGATTTCGGAAGTGATCTAGATGTTTTTTAGAAAATTTAACGACTTAACTTTCTTTCTAAAAAAAAAATGAAGTGAAAGCCAAACTTTTTCTCATCCTTCTCAAGCTGTCAAAAACAAATGAAGTTGGCGGTGGTGGCCTAGTGGTTGGAGCTTCAATCTCTCTTCACTAGCCATCATGAGAACGGGGGTTCAAATCC
>JAQFYP010001355.1:0-15896 GCA_034694865.1 Bilobella braunerae
ATTTGCCAACATAACCTATTTGTTTTGAAGAAGAGAAGAGATGTTTTTGAGAGAGACGAGTACCTAAAACTCAATATGCAATAATTAAACTGACATTTAAATTTATAAAATAATGAAATTTATTAATTTGTAATTAAACTAATAATAAGTGAAACTATTAAGTTACCGTAAATGCGTGTGTGCCAATATGAGTCGCTTAAACGACTAAAAACTAAAACGGGTACTTTTAGGTATATATATATAATATAATAAATATAATATATAAAAATTTAATAAATAGAATTTGGATGGTCGTAAATAAAACAAATTCCTTTTTAAACAATTATTATCAGTTATTAATTATTATATTTAGGATAACCCGAATTTTATAAAAAATTCTTTTCATTCTTCGTCAAATGTTAATCTCAAGTAAAATTCGACATTTGCGACCGATTTTCATCTTAACGCACGAATCCACACGATATCCTAAACTATACACTGTCTTTGCTCAATAATAGCAAATAAGTTTTCTGAGCAACTTCTCAGCCGATGCAAAATGTTTGCAAAGACGGGGCAGTGACGCATGGAGTAGTGATGACGTGCCTTACAAACTATTTAATCGGACAATTTAAGGCAAATTATACCACTCTCTAGCAAAATTTCAAGTTAACTTCTCCGCCTAACCTACAATTTTTTTCTTTTGCAATGGCTTTTACTCTCGCAATATTCATTTTTGCAGCTAGTTTTCATTCCGTTTTTGCGAGGTTCAACTTCAACGTCGAAGGCGAGTTGACCAATGATGGACAAAAAGATATATCACCTGAAGAAGAGGTTTTGGTTCTGGAGAGCTGTAAAAAAGTAAGCTTGTTCCAGTCAACTAGTCACATTAGGGCCCAAATTTTAGTATTCCTTTCATCAATAGTTCACTAGTATAGAGTACTGAAGGATCTAAAAACGTATGTGGGTGTAAACTAAACATCTGGTTGGGCTTAAAGATTGTCATACAATTAAAAAATGTACAGTATTTACCATATCCAAATCTTCACTTGCTGCCTTGTCAACTGGTTCCTTCGATTCCCGTCTCAACAGTAAGCTCTGAATTCGAAATTTAGTTAAGCTTGGAATTTACTTCTCCAAACACCCAAAAAGTATTTTTAAAAACTAAAACTCAGCATTTGACTACGTATAATGTGTGAGTACTTTACTGACAAACGTATTGACCCAAGTGTGTGTGGTTCGTAATACAGAAATGTAAATGAAGATTTGCATGATATGCTCTAATTATACATATGTCAATTACCAAACCAGAACAGAAACAAATATTTAAGACATATTTTATGATCTAGTTCAAAAACGACTACCAAACCATGTTAGAACAGAGAAAAGATGCAGCGAACTGGAATATAGGGTTGCCTGTGCATCCAGATGACAGTATTAGTGTGGCGATAACAGTGAGAGTCGGAGGCGTATTTCGAGAAAGAGTTCGTCTAATTAGCGCAGTTCGGAGGGATCGCCGAATAATGGTCCCTGAAGGGCCGTTAGAAGGGGCAACGTGCAGCAAAGTTTCACTCGCGGAGGCAAAACAGAGACTGATGGATTTGGATGAGAAATTAATTTCTCGAGCACTGGTATCTGGTCTCCGATTTCTCAGACAGGGTGCTCTTGTTGACTTCTTAAAGGTAAAGTCATGTATGTATACTTTACAATTGTGAGTGTAAAATAGAAGTTTATAAACTTAGGAGGATTGCGGAGTTCCAGAAGAAAAACTAAAAGGACTGCAAATTGAAGGTCAATTGATTGATATAGTCGATAACGATCTTAGAGGCCTCAGAGCCGCGGGAATCTACGTCTCACTCGCAGTTTTCTTTCCAACAAAACCGATGGCACAGAATGAAGGGCAAATAAAGGAAGGGCAGAAGTAGGAGTGATCCCCTGCCGGCTTCAAAATTATTTTGTTTTGTATTTTGAAGTGTACTTTAACGTCAAATAAATATATTTTCATTGTAGGGACAGACATTGTTCTTATTTATTGTTGACAAATTGTGGCCAAGAACTGACACCAAATTCCTCACCTTGACTCTAAACCTGAACCCTAACCTAAACTGATTATCGGGAATTTTTCAAAGTGATGCCACCACCGATATTGGGATTGAAATTTTTAGAACCTTAAAAACCTCAAATGAGGATATCCTCTCTTATCAAATTTTCAGTAGAGAATCAAAAGGGTGAGTTGAATAAAAGGTGTAGAACCAGTGGACATAATAAAAAATCTATTTTTTTTTATTGAACGTTTCGGTACTTCCAGAAATCACATTTGTTTCTGAATCTGGGAAGACTGTCCTTGTCATCGTAAATAGTGAAAGTGTAGCAACAAATGTTGATGCTGGTTCAATTGACACCTCTGGACACTCCATTGCGACTCTCATTACCTCTAACAATGTAGCATCGGCAGTTTACATTACCTAATCAGGACCATTGTTACAACTGTTGTTAAGTGGTCTTATTAGATTGCATTGTCGGGACATTTAGCGGCCTATATTCATTTTCAATTTTTTTAAAATATTGAATTATCTTTATAATAACAACATGAGAAAAACTAGGATTGCCTACTTTTTGCGCCAAATCGGATGAGGAACTGCACTGATGGAATGATATTCTTGACCTTGACAATTCACACGCAATTGGGCAAGAAAAATAACCTTAATATGTTGAAAAATACTGGTGGTAACTTTGGAAACTAAGGGACCGAAATGTGGAAACAGGCCGGAGAGTGGTAGCGTAGTTCTCGATGACTGTGATACTTGTAAGGGCGTACGGCCGGAGACATAATTTAGGATCAGAAACTAAAATATCAAGCAAGATGTGTACGTACGCTAAAATAATTACACTTTAATTTTTTAATTTCCGCATTTAGTAAAATTGTATAAGGTCCGGGTCTTGGATGATTTGGACGTTTATAAAATGTGAATTATAAATCAAAAAGACGAAAAATGTCTCGTGTTGACCTTTGTTAGTGTTGATGTAAGATGTAACTGCTTGATTTTTATACAACTGCAAATGTTTCTTTATAGTTGTACTATCGCATGTAAGTGGCCGGAGATGAGAGTTTACGTGCATTTTGTTTATAGCTAGATTTGAAGAAAAAAGTTGTTCATCAAACATTTATATTCGCATGGAGATTTGAGATATATCCCTTCCTTCTTTTGGTCATACAAAAACCAACTTTGACCAAAGCGTCTTTAATATCGTAATAGTGTTTGGTCAAAGAGCCTCGAGTTCTAATAGTCTCCCCAATATACAGAATAACATTGGCTAAATCCCAATTTCAAGCCTGAAAAGGCGTGGAAATCTAGAAACAGAATCATGCTTCTAAAGGATGTGACTTGGTCTTGATCTAGTGGCCTTGGAGTGTCAGGTCATGTTTGGCTCGGGGATCCGCGGGAAACATGGCCTGGCATGCCTCCCCTCCTTTGCCTAAATTTCTGCAAATCACATTATTTTTAACTTTCACTCACAATAAATTTATTGCTCCCAAAATGTTTACATAAATAATTCAACATTTTAAAGTTTTGAAGCAGAATTATTTTTAGTTGTCTGACTAAAGCTTAAACTTAGATATTAGCCATTCCGCTGCTAAAGACTTCACAACATTAACCTTGCTAAATAGGGGAAATTTAGAATTACTTGGCAAAGTCTTAATTTTTATTTAAATATTGTTTAGAAAAATCTCCTTGTCTCATAATGTGAATTTTTGCAAATGTACTTGTTTGCAAAAGTACTGGTGGTTTTTAGTTCACCAGTACCTTTGCCAAGTACCTTTGCCTTGGATTTTAGATTCCAAGAGGCTCACAGAAAAATTAGGCTGCAGTGATCACATCTGTAATCAAAAGTTACTAATCAACCCCATAATAATAATTTAGGGCCGCCAGGAGCATGAAGCAAAAACCTAAGGAAAATTTCCACGTTGAATTTTGTGTGCGAGTTCAAGCCACAGTAGCTTTTGAAACAGAAGATCGTTCCAAAAACGAATGGCAGATTTGGATTCAGCATAAATTCCGGCTGGGATGAACTTAAATTTTCTTAAAAATCCCTTAGGGGCTTTTTAATATTTCATTTTGACCAAAACCTTCCGTAAAAATGCTGACCTAAGCTGAGGTTACTTAAGCAAGTATTTTCCTTTTTAATATTTTTGAATGTGGATGAGAATTGCAAATAAACAAATCATGCTAAACAAATCAAAAAGAGAGAATTGTGCATTATTTTACAAACCACTGTGAAGAATATGTTTTGCAAGGCCGGACTAAGCCTTTAACCAGTTTACCGTTAGAGATGTTCGTGCAAGGTCTTCGAATAGGTTAGGTGTGCCATGGCGAGTGTATTTTGTTTTAATTTGCCTCTTTTTCATGTTGCCAGATCAAGTTTCATGTTCAGATTAAGAACTGATACCGTCTAAAGAAATCTTTTGCAAAAATTATAGCATTGAAACGTCCCGATATTGTCTTATTAAACTGTGAGCTTGCATGTTTAGGTCCATGAAATAAACTGAGCTCTCACTTATGCCGGAAACTAACTTACCGTTCTTCTCTACCTTCATTAAAAATATTTCTTATGTTGAAAAAAAGTAAATAAATGGTTGCAATCAATTTTAATTGGGAACATAATTCCAACTACCATATTTTTAACTCTTCCCTAAGCAAAGGTAAGTTTATGACAAAACTAAGAAACTTTATTTGAAATTTCTTTTAATTATTTACTTCAAGTTGAGCGCCATACTGTGTTATAATTGTTCGTGGAAATATGCAAGAAAAGCGTTGGGTTTAGTTTTTTTTTACTGTAAATGGATACTAGGGTTTTCTGATAGATTCAACACGAAGGACTTTAACTTATATCAAAATCAATGCAACTTGTTTTCACATATTCCGATAGAGAGAGCTAGTATGAATATGATCTCTTGATCTCGAGATACTATGCTAAATGTCCATGCTAAAACCAAACTGGGAATCGGGGGCAAAGTTTTTCTTGTTTTTATTAATCAACAACATGTTCAGTTGCATTTCCTCTCAATAGATGTCCTCCACACCTTCCTCACAGCACTAACAATGCAACTGCGTTATGTCGTTATAGTATTTTAGCCTTTATCGGGTTTTGTAGCGAAATAGCTCAAGTTTCCTAACATAAATATGCCAATTCAGACTTTTCGAACCTACTAAACTACAATAGACTGTTGAGCCAAATTTTGGTACCTGAATATAATTAAAGGACACTTTTGAAGAGTTGTCGCACTTTTCGTTTTTTTTGTTAAATGACTTTTGTCAATGACCACCGATGTATTGACTTTTAGCCACTTAAATGCTGTTAAATTCTGGACATTTTGCTGTATTAGAACTCAAACATCACTATAGTAGTCTGAGAACATGGTTTTAGCTGGCAGGTTACAAACCATGGTTACTATTTAAAAGTAAGCTCGAAAAGCGGTCATTTTTGGACGTTCCCAAAAGGCGGATTATCAGTAGAGATGCCATAAATATTTTATCAATATTTTAATATTTAATTATATTATATTATTTTTAATATTATAAATACCAAATATTTACTTAAATAATCCAAACTTTTGTCAAACTTTAGTGTTTTTTAGTAATTTTTTCCACCTAAAACCAACGTTTTCGTACAACTTTTACAAATAGTTTAATGTAATGCCAACTTTTAGTTGTCTTTACGCATTTTGGGCAGCTTTAACAGCTGAAGTATTTTAAATCAAGCCTTGTAATCGGCGTCTAGTAAAATAAAAATTTAACTGATCACCAATTGTGTTAAATAGCTTTATAACACCTCTTCCCCAAACTTTGGCGAACAGACAAAGCAAAGTCAATTTGACTACAGGATTTAGAATCACTGGTAGTAAGCTTAAAAATCAGCAGTTGTTGGTTATTTTGACACATTTGTGAATACATTTTCGCTGCGAGTAAGTTTATGAGAAAACTTATGTTTTGACCATTTGACCCGTATTTATATCAACGATTTACTTTACTGAATTAATACGTTTGTTCACAAAATTCTGAGAAATTAGTTGTCTAAATCTGAACGACACGTAATATAGATAATCGTAAAATTAAATGACATTTCTGCATAAATAGTTTCAAATAAATTAGTCCCAATTACAAAAGTTTAACGTTGAATTTGATGTTCTAGGTTGGAAAAAATTCTTCACACTGACAAGATAATAATAATTCCCGAAATCATTACATTTATATATTATCACTAAAAATTGGACACTCAAAACATTACTTTCATAACTTGCGGTTTTTATTCGAGGCGAACTTTGTGGAAATTCTTTAACACCCTTTCAAGGTTGTCCCTGTTTGCGTTTTATGCTTTTCTATGCATGGTGATTGCTTAGTGTTAGGTAATGAAAGTGCTTCTGATCTAATTGTTGAAATAAAAGCATGAATTTTGCTTGCTATTTTGAAAAATATTGAAATAGTTAGTAAACATGACCTTTTTAGTAAATTTTTTCATAAATATTTTAACGATTATAAAAAAATATTTATGGCATCTCTGATTATCAGGAATCTAAACGATGTTGGGAATGAGATAGGAGCATTTGCTTACCGATGTTGTCAAGCGGACAAAACTGACTATCTGTAGTATTCCGCACTTTTCTGGCCGGGTTGTCCTAGTGATAAGAGCATCTGCTTCTCTTCACTGTCCAGCTTGAGAACGGAGGTTCAAATCTCCCGATCAGCCACAAAAGTCTTTACAATATTGGTTTTCCCATTAAGGAATTGTCTTGCCTCTGACTGTGTATGCCTGTATATTTGTGATTAGGTTTGCGAAATCAGAAGATAGGATAATTGTGTATGTTTATGAGAGAGAGCTCGCTAACTATAAATTCGGTAGTAAGACTCACGCCGAGCATGCGTAAAAATGGCATATTTTGGTTGCTATTAAAAACAGCGGTAATTTTTTAGTTTATTTTCATATTTCTTTATGAATTTGTCGCACAGTGTGGTAGTGAAGGCAGAGAGATTTTTCCTACCGATTAGGCCTAGACGTACATTTTAAATTGCATCTGAATGTGGTCATTACATTCCTCTGCCTTCCCACACCTACAACTTCACTCACACTTCCTACTACTTGTTAGTGCAGGTTGCAGAGAATCCTGATCTGTAGCGGAATGTAAGCAGTGTCCTGCTACATGTCCAGGAGCCTATCATTTGGTTTCACCTAGAACTAGCCTGCGGACAATCACTATATTGTTTGTTGTTGTTGTTTTTTTGCATTTTTACAGTCTGGTCCTTCCTGCCAACCTAAATTTAATCGCAAAGCTTAGTGCTAAGCGTTGTTTAGCCTTTAGCTTAATATATTTAAACCAATTTAAAAAAATTAATTTTTTAGAAATTTTAGAAACTTAACGTTTTATTCATTTATATTTGAACTTTTATCAAATAGTGCACATAAAAATTATCCCACCTAAAAACGCAACATCTATAAATTTAATAAACCTGACCAAAACCTAACCTAAACCTAAACCTAACCTATTCATAAAAAATTTGCCTGTTAAAGCTAACCTAAATAAAATAGCCAAACAAAATTAAGCATAACTTAAATAAGCCGTGGTAAATCGGCCAACGAAGCAGCGGAAGTATGAAAACTAGGTTACATTATACGTTAGAAATTTTTTAAATTCATAAGATTGGAACACAGACTTTTTGGTGTAAATGTTTTATGAAATTCAGTGGGTCGTTTCCAAGTGAATGGTGTGTCTGAGGTAATCAGGACAATCATAACGTTTAGTTTTATGCAAAAGTAGGGTTTGACCCTAAAAGCTTATTGTGAGGACAAATGGTCACTTCCGTATGAAGAGGGGCTCTACAGACATCAAAATCAACATAAACTGTTGTTTCTTATTTTGGGGATTTGTTGGGGGAACAAGGAAATTTGTCTTTTACAAATGTCGTTTGTCTTCAGAAAGGGAACCACTTTTGCAGGGAGAATTTTTTGCCTTATCATAGAACAACATTCTTGACCTTGAAATTTGACCCCAAAGGGGTCTCCAGTCACAAATAAAAAAAACCTTGCACGGGGTCGGATATTACGGAACTTATACCTGATCTTTGAGGTATGTTGAGTAATTCCTGAGACATAAGTTATACTCGGACGGACAGAACAAAAACATAAAGTAGCCTTCCCTCTGCTTCGCTACTTAATAAGCAACATTCATTTAAAGTAAAAAAAAAATTAAAAATTCTAAGTCTAGCCAAATGGACAATTTAAAAAAAAATCGAAACCTGTTTGTTTAAGCCTAAGCGTAAATTGAATATGGAAGGATCTGAGGAAGCAAATTAATGGGATGGTATCACTGTGTCATTAAAAACAAATAAGACAATATTGGATTTTTAGACTAATAAGATGTGTACTAAAAATATCTGAGAAAGAATTTAGTTTTCATATTTTATTGGTTGCTGAATACAAATATTAAATCATGAAAAATTAAAATCGTCCTCGCAATCGAGAAAAAGTTGAAATTGGACGATTCAGGAGATAGTGGCAACTAGTAAACTCTTAACTAGGGAAAATCCTTTTAAAATGCGAGTTTGTTTTAACAATCAAGTGTGCATCTTGCGACGGGTTGTGTATCTAGTATTAGTATAACGCATAGTTGTCCCTAAGTAACGTGTTTGACGACAATAAACTTATTGGTTGTTCTTTACTGTTTAGGTCTATTTTCCCCTATCGATGTTGAAAAATTGTGTCTACTTTATATTTGTACTAGCTGTGCTGCCTCGCTTCGCGACGCTCGCTTGCTAGCGGCTTCCCGTAGTAACAAAATTCCCGCCGTCACCATTAGGGAAAGACTCCAGAATCTGGAGCTATCCAAGCCATTATGACAATAACCGTTAGTAGCTCAAAGTGATCTAAGCTTAAGTTTGTAATTGAAGTTTGACCATACTCAGTTCAGCTTTCAACCTTCTTTAATTGGAAATTAAGGCACTTGTAGCTCTAATAGTAAGTGCTGGAATGTTATACTCGAAAATTATAAAAACAACTTAGCCACATTGAATCTTTGATCCTTGGTCACTATTTAAGTACCTACTGCCAGTGTAACCACCCCAGATACCAACCTCATCTACATTCAAAATAATGCGCTTGCAGCTTCAGCAGTCTCCGCAGCATATGTTTATACAGTAAAATAAAGTTTTAGGTATTTCAACATTTGACCTTTAACCCTAGTAAAACCGGAAGTAAATTTTACCTCAAGTTTAGGTTTAAACCACCCAATTTCCAAACTTCACTTATGTACCAAATATGGTGCCTCTAGCCACAGCGGTCTTTGCAGGAATGGATAAAACACGTTAAATTTAGGGTTTTTTGACATTCGACCTTTGACCTTAGAAAAACCAGAAGTAAATTTCGCTAGAAGTTTTTTCCTAAATTACTCAATTTAAAAACCTCATTTTTTTACCAAATATAGCGTAGGTATCTAGAGCAGTCTTAATAGGATAGGACAAATTACGTTATAATTTGTGGCATAGTTGCATTTCACCTTTTACCCTGGAAAAACCGGAAGTGAATTTTGACCAAGAGTCGGCCCAAATTCACTCCAGCGTAGCACTTCACTTATGTACAAAATATAACGCAGGTAACCCCAGCAGTCTTAAAACGAGACGCCAAAATAAGTAATTTATGCTAAATTTTTTGGCAGTGTTGCATTTGACCTTTGACCCAGGAAATACCGGAAATACATTTTGACCAAAAGTTGACCTAAATTCACACCAGCAAGGCACCTCACTTATGTGCAAAATATGGCGCAGGTATCTGCAGCAGCGTTAACGGTATAATACAATATACGTTGAAATTTCTTGCATTGTCAAATTTGACCCTTGACTCTGCAAAAACCGGAAGTAAATTTTCACCAAAAGTTGGCCAAAATTCATCGCAGCATAGCATTTCACTGATGTACAAATTATAAGGCAAGTATTCTAAGTATTCTTAAAAGGAGACGACAAAATACGCTGAATTTATGCTAAATTTTTGGGCAGTGTTGCATTTGACCTTTGACCCTGCAAAAACCGGAAGTAAATTTTGACCAAAAGTTGGCCAAATTTTACCGCAGCATAGCATTTCACTGATGTACAAATTATAATGCAGGTATTCTAAGTATTCTTAAAAGGAGACGACAAAATACGCTGAATTTATGCTAAAATTTTTGGCAGTGTTGCATTTGACCTTTGACCCTAAAAAAACCGAAAGTAAATTCTGACCGAAGTTTGGCGCTAAACCACTTCAGATGCATACCCTAAACATGTGCAAAATATGGCGCAGGTATCTGCAGCAGCATTAACGGGATAATACAATATACGTTGAAATTTTTTGCATTGTCAAATTTGACCCTTGACCCTGCAAAAACCGGAAGTAAATTTTCACCAAAAGTTGGCCAAAATTCATCGCAGCATAGCATTTCACTGATGTACAAATTATAACGCAGGTATTCTTAGTATTCTTAAAAGGAGACGAGAAAATACGATGAGTTTATGCTAAAACTTTTGGCAGTGTTGCATTTGACCTTTGACCCTGAAAAAACCGAAAGTAAATTCTGACCGGAGTTTGGCGCTAAACCACTTCAGATGCATACCCTAAATATGTGTAAAATTTGGCGCCTGTAGCTTTAGCGGTTTTTGCAGGCATCGGCTACAGACGGACAGACAGACAAACGAACGATTTTATAGTATAGATAAATAATAACGGGCCACGCCCCTAAAAAGCGCTTAAAGTCTTTCAAAAGAGATTCCTTGATACTTAAAAATATGAATTAAGTAAATATGAGTAAGGGTTCCTAGGTGAGTTCTAAGAGTACTTAAACTGTATTCAAATGCTATGCCCTGTTTTCGTAATATTTTTAGCACCTAAACATTGGATACAAGTCGATGTACGTAGTCACCCATTCTCCTGCGGGTACAAGTGTAGGGCGCCAAATTCGAATTAGAATAATTAGCCTTGAAGAGCAGTTTTCTTCTTTCATTTGAAAATTTACTGATTAAAGCATATTGAAGTAGCTCCAGAAAAAAAGGACCGGCTTATTTATAACCAACAAAGTATAATTTCGTAGGCAAGTTTTTGGCAATTCAAAATACCAAATGGAAACTGGACCATTAATTGATAAGCTTGTTAGTTAGAAATGCCGTAGCGTATTTATAAAATTCTGTTTGGTAGAATGTACGAAGAATTGTGTTTTGAAGTTGGGTTACTGGAAATGTGTAATCATGCTTATTACTTTGATGATTAATTTATGTGTTTACTATTACAAGGACATTTTCTTTGGAACACAGCCCTGACATGAGGAAAATTGTAATTCACTTTTAAATTATTGGTTAGAATCGACTATGTTACATTTTTGATTAATTCAACAACCGTGTTTTTCGACTGCGATGTTGCTGGATATGTGAAGAAAATGCCATAGAAAAAATTTACAATACGAAATACGGTAAACTTTAAAGCAAAGTTCCGAAAAAATTGCAAAATGTGAAACATGTTTGCAATAAAACATGCCACGCTTATTTTTCTTTTTACGCCTATTTTGCAAACAATTTCAGGATTATTATTCAGTGGTTTTGCGTATTGCCACATCATTCTCATTGAAAATGGAGAAATTGATGTCGACATCGCCTTATATTCTAAACATCAACACGCATCATGTGAAGTTCCCTTTGTGCGACTAAATGACACAAACAATACAAGAATTTAGCATTTAAAAAATTCATTCAGCTACAGTAGGTAAAGTTGTCAAGTATTCTACTTCCTCAATCACATCGCAGCTGATTACTGCAAATCCTGTGAACACCTACTATGGTTAGTAGATTGCGACTACAACGACGCAAAGTCGCGTTGTTATGGTAGGCATACTTACCATATTTGGGCGTCAACATTTGTCGACACGCGATTCAACATACCTCCGAGCGTTCACATTGGGCTCTGCAAATTTTCAATACCGATACGCAATACTGCGAGCACCGTTCACTTGTTTTCTACGCATGAGCTCGTAATTCATGATGGTATCAACGTAGAAATTGTTGCTAAAATATCGTTTCAATGCGGCATGTCAGTACGGCATCGTACAAAGTAAACTGCGGTTTAACCCGATGTCACTGCGCATGGCATTGAACTTGGTAAGCAACGAAATACTTCTCGGAGAATGCCGCATGCGCTGGTACTACGAGGGTTTTACAATAAGCTCCTTGAGCAGTTACACGGATATCGCAATGAGCTACATGGCGTATCCACCAAGTTTCGTATAACTACTACGTATTCGCGAAGCCGAGAGTTAACTTATACTTGAGCCAATGGGTTACGCTAAAGCAAACCGAACATCAATTGTTTTTACACCATTTTCCATGCCAGTTAGTGGGGACGCGTGGGCAGTCACAATGTTAAACCTAAGTTATATACACTTTTACGATTTACATCTGAATTCCGCATGTCGCCCTACAGCAATATGTACGTATTGAAACCTGCCACGTTAAATTTCATTACGTGTGCCGGTAGGGAATCATATATTTCTTTCGATGCATTCCTTACACCCTTCAACGGGAATATTTGGATCTCAACCTGTCTCTGTACACTGTCATTCATTATAATTTTGTTGGTTGTAAAGAAGGCATTTAAGCTAGAAGACAAGCCATTAGCAGTTGCTGTGCAAATTGTTTTCGAACAAGATTTTTCTATTTCAAATAAGCTGAGTTGCTTACACTCGGCCAAAATTGTGCTGAGCTTGTTTTTGTTCCTTGGTGTTATACATTTAAATTTGTACCAAAGAAAGGTTACAACGAGTCCGTTTCCGAATGTTTACCTCTCGGGGGTAAACGAGAGCATTTGGAGTGGGCTCTCTATTATCATACCAACAGACACTGTTAAAGCGCAAGCTTTTAAAGTAGTTCAGAATGCAGATAGTACGAGAAAGTGGGAATACATGCTAGGCTTCATAGGGTATATCCTCATAAGGTAATGGGTTAATTAATTTGCGTTATGTATTTTGTACTTTTGCCATATGGTCAAATTCCGGCTTCATTTTAGTGGAATTTTTTAGAGGGGTCGGCTGGGTGGGTTGTTAGTTAGAGTTAGGTGTTTTTTGCAAATTTGAGTTTTGGTTTTGAGGGGCGGCTCAGAAAGGTCGGCTTAGGGGGTGGAAAAGGTTTTTTCTTTCTGAGATCGGTATAACCCAAAGAAATGAAAGTAAATAAGGGCTCTTACACTCTACTCGTTCATTAATAATAACAAGGGGTCCACACCCCTAAGATGCCGTTAAAACCTTTCAAAAAGATACTTAATATTCATATAAGTTAATTATTGAATTCAAGTTTTTAATTTAGGCTCACCCATATCAACATGATATAAGTTAATTATGTAAATAATTGGAAAGGGACCTAGGTGACTTTCCATGGTCAATAAACTGTATTCCATTGCATTGCAGTACTTTGTACGGTTTGTAAACATTTTGCAGTACCTAAAACATCGATGCACGTGCTAATCCATGTTACTGCGGTTTACTGTTAGACGGCAAAATTCGAATTCAAGTATGTAGCCTTGATACTTCGCTTATATTTTCAATTAAGAATTTACAAACAAGATTAAAGCATAAACTTAGCTCCAAGATAGAAGGTTCGGCTTACTTACATTTAAGCAAAATAATTTTACAGGCAAGTTTTCGGCGAGTTAGACCAAAGTTGATACAAGACCATTAATTGACACGCTAGTTAGTTTGAAATGCCTTAGCGTGTTCTTAGACTGTTGTTCGGTAGAATAAGCGCAGAATTGTGTGTTTAAAAATTAAATTACTGAAATTGTGCAATCATGCTTATTATTTTGTTGTTTATTTAATTTGCTTACTGTTAGAAGAACATTTTGTGTTGGAATCCAGAACTGACGAGACAAAAATTGAAATACACTTTTGGCTTTGTCGTTGGAATCGAATATTTTTCCATAGTTGATTACTTAAGCAACCGTTTCGTTCGACTGAGATGTCGTTGAATGTGTGAAGAAAATGCTATAATCAAAAATTTGACTACAAAAAAAACCGTAAAGTAAAATTTACAGAACGTGAAACATGTTCACAGTAATCCATGCCACGGGTATTTTTCTCTTTCCGCCAATTTTGCAAACAATTTCGGGATTATTATTCAGTGGCTTTGAGTTTTGCCACATCATTCTCTTTGAAAATGCAGAAATAGATGTCGAAATCGCTTTATATTCAAAATATCAACACGCAGACGCACCATATGGAGTTCCCATTGTGCGACTAAATCAAACAAACGTTACAGGAATTGAGCAATTAAAAAATTCATTCAGCTACCGTAGGCAAAGTTGTCAAGTATTGTACTTCCTGAATCACGTCGCAAGTGACTACTGTAAATCCTGCAAACAGTTACTGTGGTTAGTAGAGTGCGACTACCACAATGCAAAGTCGCGTTGTTATGGTAGGCATACTTACCATATATGGGCGTCTACAACCGTCGACACGAGATTCAACCTACATCGAGGCGTTCACATTCGGCTCTGCCAATTTTCAATACCGAAACTCAACATTGGGAGCTCCATCTACTCGTTTTCTACACATGAGCTCGTACTTCATGGTGTCAACGTAGAAATTGTTGCTAAAATATCGGTTCAATGCAGCATGTCAGTGCGATATTTTACAACTCATACTGCTTATAAAATGTTGTCATTGCGTAAGGCGATTAGCTTGATAAGCAAAGAAGTCCTTGTAGGAGGATGCCGGATGCGCTGGTACTACGAGAGCTTAAACATAAACTCGTTGAGCGGTTACACGGATATTGATTGGAGCTACTTGTCTTATCCGCCAAACCTTCGTATAACTACAACGAAATCACAGAATCCAGAGTTTCTGGCGTATGCCAGCATTATGGAACTTGTTCTTAAACCCATGGTTTACGCAAAATCAAACCTAACGTCAATTGTTTTTGCACCATTACCAATCCCACTCGGTGGCAATCCGTGGCATAGTCATAATGTGAAGCCCAATTCATACCCCCTTTTACGATTCCCATTAGAATTTTCTATGTCATCGTACAGCAATATTTACACGTTGAAGACTGACACGTTAAATTTTTTAACCTGTGCAGGTAGAGATTCATACATTTCTTTCGATGCATTTCTTACACCATTCAACGTCGACCTTTGGATCTCAACCTCTTTGTGTATGTTTTCATTTATTATAATTTTGATTGTTATAAAGAGGGCATTTAAGCTACTAGACAAGCTTTTACTTGTGGCTGTGCAAATCATTTTCGAACAAGATTTTGCTATTTCAAATAAGCTGAACCGCCTACACTCAGCAAAAATAGTGCTAAGCATGTTTCTTTTCCTTGTTCTCATACATTTATGTTTGTACCGAGGAAAAGTTACAACAAACTTAACGAGTCCTTTTCCAAATGTTTACCTATTGGGAGTAAATGAGAGCATTTGGCGTGGGCTCTCAATTGTCATACCAACGGACTTCGATACAGCACAAGATCTTAACAAAGTTATGAATGCAAGTAGTACGAGAAAGTGGAAAAACTTGTTTCGTTATTTAGGGTATAATTCTAAACTGATGAAGGCAATGGCCATTAATCTTGACCTTCCCGGCGTTTATCCGCCAGACTTCGAGGCAAATGAAGGTAAATATAAAGGATTGATTCAAGGCATTGTTCCAATACCTGTCGAAAGTGTGAATGGGAGCCAAACATACGAAAGTGAGTTGTTAAAGTGTCAAAACCTAATTTATGTTGATGATGAGTTTTCGCTAAATAAGGAGCTCGTGAGGCTGACCAAAGCGGGATCTCCAGGAAGTTCTCAATTGTACTACGGCAAAGACGAGTTTTTGAAGCATCCCAACTTTTGGATTATGGGAAGCCTTTTGTTCG
>JAQFYP010001356.1:0-15895 GCA_034694865.1 Bilobella braunerae
AAGAGAGCGCAACTTCGTTGTCGTGGTCGAGCAACTTTGTCGTAGCAACTTTCCTTCTTTATGCAATCCTGGCGTGCATTTGCTCAGGGAGTTTTGTCTTTGAAGTAGTTAGGCAGCTCTACCGTGATAATAAAACCTCATTTTTTTTATTTGTAACTATAAATAATTGTTAGAAATAGATCAATTTTAATTAGGTAGTAAATGTTTACAATTTGTGACGCAATTATATTTATTGTTAATTTTATTACTACTATTATGTTAAAATTAAAATGTTATTGTTGTCTTCCTGTTGGAATTCACCAATGGAAAAATTTTATGACTTCTAATTCTGGAAGGAAGTTTAAATAGTGCTTAAAGTGGATAACTGAGTGATGAAAAAAGTCAGTCGAGTTAATGTTGTTCTACTAAAAAAAATTTTCTGCCTTTGAACCTTAAAAAATAATGTGAAAATTTTTTTCTGTGCATCAACCGAGAGATTCGTTTCGTTTATTTTGTCAATAAGTGATATAATTCTAACATTGGTAGCCTCCAGAGGTTCTCAGTTGTTTAAAAGGAAAATTTGCTTAAAGTTTGGACTAATTTGTCAATCCAAGGGTAATTAGGTTTTAACTTCTTTTTTGATCATGGCTCAATCACAGTCACAATCAGTTTACAAAATAGACATTTCACATGCCTATATCATCCCGAATTTGGATGTGGTAAATACTCATTATATTTACCAGTGTAAGTAGTTGAAACAAATTCTGAACAAATTGAAACAAACTGACTCGGATGCGAGTACCGTAAATAAGCTACGCACAATAGTGACATTTCACAACTGTAAGGTAAAAACAGACCAATCCTTACTTACCGCTTTCACTGAGATGGAATAAATTACTCAGCACGTTTCCAAGCATGCAAAATTTAAGGCCTACCACATCAATTATAATAACGTTTTTGGTAGAACACAAAAGTTGTAACAATTTTGCAACGGTATACGTACAAATGTATAATCAAAGTATGTAGGGAATATGACATAGAGGGGCATTCTAATTTGCCACAATTCCAAGTTCCATTAAACTAACTAGTAGTACTATGAAAACGGTAACTGTATGCAAAAAACATATTTTTTGTATTTGTAAAGATTCGTCGAATTGCTATTAATTTATGCATACAACAATTTTTCCCTCTACAATGTTGCCATAGTGTATTAATGTGATCATGTATAAAGTTTCAATGTGTCAACGCGGAATTAGTTTTTATGCTGCTTTTGTCGACTCTGCACGTTTCCAAGCAAGCAAAATTTAAGGCACACCACATCAATTAGAATAACGTTTTTGGTAGAGCACAAAAGTTTCAACAGCCGACTAATTCTGCAACGGTATACGTACATATGTATAATAAAAGTATGAAGTGTGAATTTAAGCTGTCCAATTATTGGAACAAATAAAGTTTCGACACTTTCAATCCTGTATTATTAGTACCAGGATAATTGTAGCTATACCCATGTAATCTGGACTTTATAAACTGTTTTTTACAAATTATTCATAGAAACACGTGAAAAATTTTTTTGAAGTATACAACGTTGCAGGTTGTTAGAAATGAAACACTAATTTGCAATTGATTTTCAAAGAAGAGAGTTGTTTGAAATCAGTTGAAAATTCGCAATATTTGTCATTGTAGTTGATGTGTTTTTGATGGTGTGTGTTTGTTTTCTACTTAAATGCATGTTACAAAACATGGCGCATTTCTTCTTATACTTATTTCAACAAAAATAAGCTGTTTACATGCTTTCACACTTACAAACCATATAGTACACATCCACCCGGAATGTAACATATTTTTGTTGGAGTTTGGAGACCTCGAGTGGCAAACCATTGAACTACCAACTCCAGTGACACGCTTCTACCATCTGATCAACTTTGAGCAAAGTGTTCGTCAGATTAAAAAAGCAAAGTGAATTTAAGCCAAACTGCTTCTTAATAATTATAGTGGACAATAATGTATCTTATTGTACTGCACAAGTGATCAAAGCATTCGATTGGCTTGTAGGTTGTAGCAATAGGGAAACAAAATGGTCTTGGTCACAAAAACAAACTTACTCATGCTACGTTGCCCATGTTTACATCATCAATATTTAGAGGCGTAACGTACGACAGCATTCAATACTCTCTCGTTCGCGACATGTTGCTACCTCAATACACGTTTGAAGTTTCAGAAGGCAACATACTTGCTTACGTGGATGCTATGCTGCCATGTCGTAATACCAGTTTTACAACAATACAAAAACCGGACCCTAATAACACGAAATTTGACTATGCACAACTAAACACAAGCATACCCAGTCGGATGTCAACGTTGAATAAGCGTGTACAACGTTATGGATTTTCAAGACAGAAGTCTTGTATACGCTCGTCGGGGAACCACGTCCGGGTCCGTAAAATGGTTGGAGAAAACTCGCACCATCTCAATTTTTCCCGCGTCTGTAATACACAGTATTCTAAAACAATACAACAGCAGCGAAGTATATGAACACCTGGATTTTGGTGCAAAACATATGTTGAGTTCTCATGCAGAACCAGACGATTTTCCAGCTTCGGTTGGAGTTGCACAGTACGGTACACCATATCGAGTTACGACAAAGTCACGTGGTTATAACTTCATTTCATGTTCCGGGTGGAACAAACTGACACCGCTGACCTCATTTCGATGCCGTTTTCGATATCTGTTTGGTCCGCTATCTTTGCACTTCGGTTATCTACAACATCTCTCTTATTTGTTATTGCAAAAGTTTTCAAAATTCCTAATCCGCCTACATTTTTCATACTTCAAATTTTGTTGGAACAGGGTATGCAAATTTCTCTTAAAATGTTAAAGTTACCACTATTTCGCGTTATTATCGGTCCTCTCATTTGCATGGACCTCGTTTTGAGCAACTCTTATCGTGGCACGGTAACTTCAAACTTGGCTGCACCAATCAGAGCCAAAACCTTGACAACCGTAGAAGAGGCGGTGGTTGAAAGGTTCAAAATTCAATTACTTTGGTACAGATTTCACTAGGAGATAAAATGATAACTCGCAGTAGATTTGCGCAACCTATCACTTATCTTGGAAAATACAAACTAATACAATTACTGCTCGTAAAGGGTAATATTCATCCTTAGCTAAAATCTGTACTGGATATGGGTTGTTTCGAACCAAATTTGCCAATATTGTTGATAATCTGCGTTTCAACGTTAGAGATGAGGAGAGCAGTGACAGTAATTTTCTCCAGTGCAATGGTACGATATATCTGGCCGAAAAGGAGATGCTTCACTATGAATTTCTGAGGTCGCGAAATATGACAAATAAAAAACTGTACTATGGTCAAGATAATTATATACCCTACTCCAGTGTATTTTCAATTAGTCAAATGCAATGGGACAGAGAGAATGTTGCGTACTTTCGGCTACAGGGTTTTGTACAATCTGGTATATACTTCTAGTAGTTACAAAACGCAACTCGTGCACTTGCAAAACGGATAAAAATGTTGCAAGTTAAGAATACTGCAACCCCGTTGTCATGGTCCAGCAACTTTGTCGTAGCTACATTTCACCTTTTTGCCTTTCTTGTATGCCTTTGCTTAGGAAGTTTTACTTTGGAAGGTATTAGACAGCGCTGTTGCAGTACTAACACCGTTATTGTTTTAGAAGACCGAGATTTCATGCGCCACTCAAAATTAAAATGAATAAAAAATACATGAAATTGTATAAATTTTACGGTTAGCTGAAAACGTTCAAGGTAGCTTTAACTTTTTAATTCTTGGCTCTATTTGCCTTATTAATTATATTTCATGGCGCTTTTTGATAAAAACAAGCTATAAAAATAAAATTGTAGTCAAATTTTGAATAAAAATTAAGCCGCAATTGGCAAAGCCTTATGGTGTGCAAATATAGCGTAACGCACCACAACTTTTAATATATAATTTCCATTATTTTTAAAACAAAAATAGAAATATCTAATGATATATCATTAAAACAAATGAAACAACCATATTTTGCCACGTTCCAACGACAGCAATGTTTAATATATAGAAAGTGATTTTCAGTATTTGTGTTTACGTAACACAACCTCTGAATTGTGTTTTTGACCGAACCATGACGTTAGCAAGACGGTGCATAACAAGATGATGTAATTTAATGTGTTTATGGAAGGATGCAATTACTTGTATGTGTCTGCTTTTGGAAACCTAGCGGATTTACAAGGATACAACTTTTAAGCCTAAATAAATTGAAAAAAAAGTATATGTAGAAGACAGCGCAATATTTTGCCCTTAATTTACGCACCTACGTACAATAAAAGTACAAAAGCGTGCATAACTTGTTGCAAAAGTAGAGAGAACATAGAGTTTTAGCACTTTCAATTGTAAATTATAGCTTCGATAATTGTTGCAATGCCACATAATACGTACTTTATGTACTTCTAACTGTTTCGTAGAATTTGTGAACGAAAATAATTTATGGAAAATCTAATTCTGTCTTATGTTACAGTTTGTATGTACGTATGTATGTTTGTATTTACGTATGTATGTATGTTAATGGAGGCCGTATTTATACCCGCACCGCTCCGGCCTCAAACGGGCCCTTTGCAATAACTTCATGAAATACACTGCCAAAGGCACCGCACCTTTAAGGGTCAGAATAACACGACTGGAAATCACCCAATCGACTCCAGGTGCCTTAACTGAGAATGTTAGGATTCTTCCATTAGAAACTCCTTGGTTGGACTTGCGCGTCCAAGTTTTCAATCTCCATATACACATTGTCCAGCTAATGTACAGTTGAGATAAATTATCTCCCATAAGAATTCTTTCATCTCTTCAATAAATTTTCAGAGCATAGACGCTTTTCGTCCTATTACACTTTTCTATAGGGCGGATCACAAGTTTCGATTCCAAGAAGCAAATGAAAAGGAACTAAATTCCATGTAATAGGACCTAAAAATAGGGCCTAAAAAAGACGTAAAATAAAGGGCCTAAAAAGGAGCTAAAAAGTAAAAGGGCCTAAAGAGTAATAGACCTAAAATAAAGGACCTAAAATAAATGGCCTAAAATAAATTGCCTAAAAATGGGAGCTAAAACAATAAAATGATTAGTATAATTTTGATTGTGGTTTTATTTTTAAAAAACTCGAATACTAATTTTTTTTTCTACGAATAACTACAAAAAATCACTTAAACCTGCAAAATCTTACTAACTATGATTTATGATATCACTTAAAATCAAAATTAGTTAAGTGATTTAAAAAAAATCAAAACACTAAAATTAAAAATTAGATATATGAATAAACTCATTGGAACTTGCAAATAATTTGGAAAAATTGTGCTATTGGGGCGTAGCCCAAAATTTGACCCCGTCTATTTATTTAGACTAATTCAAGGTCGCTGAGTTCGAATCTGCAATCAGATTTGTGCGGTATTGTCAAACAAAAAAGTTATGGATTTTTTAATGTTAAAATTTCAATGCAAAATGTGTAGGTTTTATTTTCTCATTTTTGGGATTTTCAACTTAAACCTAAACCTAAAACTAAAGCTAAACCGTTAAACTAAGATAAAACCTGACCTAAACATAAACGTAAAAATAATTTAAATTGAATTTAAGTTTAAAAAAGCCTATGAATTTGGCATGCAAAAGTAAACATTTCAAAAATAACATTTTTGTTTGACGAGTCCGCACAAATTTGATTGCAGATTCGAACTCAGCGACCTTAAATTAGCTTATTCATATGTACATTGTTACCAATAATTCTTTAGTTTAGGTCCTTTATTTTAGGCCATTTATTTTAGCTCCTTTATTTTAGCCCCTTTATTTTAGGTCCTTTTACTCTTTAGGCCCTTTTAATTTTTAGCTCCTTTTTAGGCCCTTTATTTTAGGTCCTATTTTTAGGCCCTTTTTTTAGATCCTATCACTTGCTTCCAGAAACTGACGTCCTAGCCAACTGGACCTCACGGCACTCCATATGGCACAGAGATGAAAGACTATTTTGAAAAGCATTGCCTAGGATCTGGAAAGTAGGTTGGGTAAGATGATTCTTAGATTTGCCAGGGGGCAGGGACTATTTGCGTTTGACAATTTGCATATTGAACAAGACCGTGATCGTACTAGTGAATGTTATTTGTTAGCTTGTACCTTAGCACAGGAGTGTGCAGCTCGCCGGTATGCGGTTTGTTAGCATTAGACTCAAACAAAAACGCAGTACATTCGCTAAGAAATTTCATTACAAATTCACTGCTGAACGTAGTTTTCACAAGTAGTAAGCACAGAACTACTCGAAACATCACAGGAACAACGGATATCGCTCTCCAAAAAATATGTTTTTATATATAAGCAGCGTAACAGAGTATTCAGGTAGGTTCATCTTTACTTTGACTATTCAAATTTTTTTCAAAGTTTGACTATTTTTGAAATGGTATTTTGAAATCTTGCCCTGGTGAAAAAAATTCGGTTGCGTGTAGTTATTGTAGACTTAGCAGGAAGGTATTATTTACTTTTGATATTTTTAAGTCGGGCTGTTGTGTTGTTTTTTAAATTGGTTATCCATGATTATTTGCTCAAAATTGTTATAACTGTTTATGAAATGAAGAAATGATGCGACAAATTCTACTTCAAACTAAACTCTTTCGAGAGCGTATTCTTACATTTATATTATTAATTGAAGCAACCTATTGTGAAATCTAGTGAGAGTAAATTTTTTTCACTTATTCTGTTCACAATTATTCTGGGCAAACATGTTCACGTTAATTTTTGAAGTAAAATACTGAATATGTATGTTTCCAGCATTTTAGTTGTTCAGTATAATACAAGCATAACTTTCTTGATTTACTGTGTTTACCTTAATTAGGCCTGTTACCACATATTACAAACACTTCACTCACTGTTGCCACACAAGTGTAAACTGAGTAAGGTAATGTTAATGTAAGGTGCTATTTATGCTAAATACATGAAATGAGTGACTTTGCTTCTTCCTCACCGTGCGCGTATAAGATTCGGTCATGAATAAAAAGTTCCAAATGCCGCCCTATTGCATGGTAGGAATCCCAGGGAATTTCGCTGCGTCGTAATGCGAATCCTGAGTGAAAGCCCGACATCCCAGTGTTCAGTTATCATTGTGGTTTGACATCAAAAAACTGTAATGATTGTGTAATGGTATGACACGTGTCATAGTAAATGGGAATATATTGAGGATATATTGTATATTATATATATAATGTGGTTAAAAACCCGGTTTTACAACAATAATTTTTTTTTAAATTGCTTACTTAAAAATTAAATGCTGTTTCCACGATGCCATTCAATTAGTTTGGGGTTAACAATAAACAACAATTTTTGATACTTTCATATTTTGAATACTCAGTTTTTGCATGTTAATTTTTGTTAAATTTAATTATAGTTAAAAATCGTTGTGAGATACTCAAATGTTAATTAAAAATTTAAAAAATTAAACTATGTCACCCACTTCAAATTAAATATGCACGGCTAGAAAAAGACCATTACGGACACTCCCGTCTTAAGACGGGCTTAATTGGCTAGTTTTTTATTAATTCCAATCATAGTTACTTCAACCAGATACATTTATTTTTTTACATACAAGAATAGATAATTTGACCAGATTTGCGTACTAGAACGGATAGTTACTTTACTCGGTTACCTTTAATTTTTTACATACAAGAATAGCTAATTTGACCAGATTTGCGTACCAGAACGGATAGTTACTTCATCCGGTTACATTTAATTTTTTACATACAAGAATAACCACTTTAACCAGATTTGCGTACTAGAAAGGATAGTTACTTCACCCGGTTACATTTATTTTTTTACATACTAGAATAGCTAATTTGACCAGGTTTGCCTACTAGAAAGGATAGTTACTTCACCCAGTTACATTTCATTTTTCAAAATTAGTTACTTCACCAAAGTTAGGTACTTTTAAAAAACTACATTTGAAAATCTGCCTTCCGCTCTCGCGAATAAAAATAATGCAAGCTAATTTGTAAGCACCACAGTTATAAATTTTAAATAAAATACAAAAAGAGATCCTCCCCCAAAAATAGTGGTATTTCAGAATGACCCGACGGTGGTGAACTTTAATGTACACCACGCTATATTTTCATGTTATGTTTTCAATCGATTTTTGAAATACTTGAGTGTCTACACGGAAAATGAAATTATCAATTTCTTCAGAGCGCGGTTTTGGTTTGATGACATAACTTAAGCTTGTGCTGAAATTATTATTTTTTTATTATTATTATTATTATTATTATTATTATTATTATGGATTATTTTTATATCTCCTGTTTGTGCAACCCAATTGCACAAAGTTACATATACAATGTCAGCGGCTAGACGATTCCTTAAAGTGAAAACCAATAGCGAAGCCATTTTGGCCCCTGGAAGGGTGATTCGAACCCACAATATCCGGCAGGCTAGTTGTGAGAGCCAGGACTTCTTAAGGACTAGACTAATTCAGCCTTATATGAAATTAAATTAAATTATTAAGTGTAGAAAATTTGTAAAAATTAACATAAAGAGGAGCGAAAAAATCCAAGCGAAGCTTACATTCATTCAGGTTGTTTTTCGCCGCCTTGAAGTGACATCAAAATTATTTTTGTCAAATTTTTTTTCTCGTATATTTTCCTCCGAATTTACAACAACAATTTCTACTTAATATTCTAATATTTCTATATTGCAACAGCAATAAAATGGTATTGGATAGGTTCCATAGTGTTGCAAGAAAATATACGAGGCAAAATCTTAAGATTTTAAATGTTTCAGTTACAACAAGGAATGAATTTTGGAACCATAAGGAAACTATCTATTGAACTCTCTTTAGAACAAGGCAGTTCATGTCACGATTGTGTCACTTAAGTAACACAATTTAAAAAAAAAACCTTCATTAGCCTTTATACTCAAGATATTCAAAAATAATCCGCGGTAAAACGGTACGCTCGCGTAGGAATATTAAGTAAATTAGATATATTAGAAAAACTTAAAGCAACAAGATATCATTTGTTGTACTTTTCAGTTCATGAAAAAGTAGGGTTTGCTCTTGAAAGTTCATTTTGAAGTTAACGGGTCATTTCCGGGTAATAAGAGGCTCTGGGGTCATCAGGACCGCCATAACTTTTTGTTTGCATAGAAAAGTAGGGTTTGACTTTGAAAATTTATTTTTAACTTTTGTAGAAGTCATTTTTCATACTGCCATAAAAGGATATCTTTGAATTTGACCCTTAACCTCCAAGGGTTTTACTTAGGGTCAAACAAAAACAATCTTGAACTCGGCCAAATCTCAAGAACTTACATCCACAAGCCGACTTGAAAAAGTAGTTTTTAGTTCCTGAGATAATCGCAGTACTCGGACGGATGGACGGACGTACAGACATAGCAAAAACATAAAGTATCTTTACGACTCAATAAAGGTGAGGGAAAGTTATTTGGCATTTCCGCTCAGCGGCTGGTCAAGATGTAAGGGAGTGGGTAGATAAATGGAAGAAAGGACGACTCATTAGCATACATGTATGCCAGTCCTATGACAGTGCAACCTAATCACACAAAGTTACATACACAAGGTCAGCGGCTAGGCAATTCCTTAAGGGAAAAACAAATAGCGAAGCCGGCTTGGCGGCTGAACGAGTGATTCAAACCCATGTTCTCCGGCTGGCTAGTTGAGAGAGACAGAACCTCTTAGTCACTAGACCAAATCAGCCTTCCCTAAAATTATACTTAATTATTAGCAGTAGGAAATTATGGAAAACTAACATAAAGAAGATGGAAAAAAATTAAAGGAGGCTTTACATTCATTCGGGTTGTTTTGTCATGAAATTACTTTTTTGTTTTCGTCACTTTTATCGTAGATTTTTCTCCAAATTTTCAACAACAATTTCTACTTATTATTCTAATAATTCTATATTGCAACAGCAGAAAATTCTTATTGGATAGCTTCTTTAGTGTGGCAAAATGCGAAGCAAAATCTTAAAATTTCAAATGTTTCAGTTACAATAGGCATTGAATTTTCGAACCATAAGAAAACCATCTATAGAGCTCTCTTTAGAACAAGGCAGTTCAAGTCACTAAATTGTGTCATTAAATAACACAATTTAAAAAAAAAACTTTTGAGAATTTGACAATAATTTAAAAAAAAACCGTAAAAGAACCAAGTTCATATGAACATTGTAGTGGGATAGCTACTATCCTCAAGATATTCAGAAATTAATAACTTCATTTAGAATTATTTTCGCCATTAGCATTATCTTATGTTTTTGATTGTGTCATTTATATCGACTAAAATTAAGTTTAATTGTCATAGTAATTGTCTTGGGCTACCACTGGTCACCCAGTAGCAGGTCAATACCGAGAAAACCAAAACCGATAACGACCGTAGCCTAGAAAACCTAAACCGAGAAAGGCCATAACCGTAATATTGGTTTTCTCGGTTTTGGTTTTTTCTATAATGGTCGTTTTTGGTTTTGGTTTTCTCGGTTTTGACTTAGAACCGGTCACCCTATGGTGCCTGCAATGTAAAGTAAATTTAGACGTCCTTCTGGTGTAGGTAAGATTTCTTTAATCTTTTTGTGTAAAGTATTGATGTTATGAGTTTTATTTTTTAAACTCAAAAATTGAAGTAACAAAATGTTTGAACTTACATTTTGTAATCAAGAAATACTCGGAAATATTTTGTGTTAATGAAGTTATTAGCTTAAGTGTTACATTCTGACAAATATTAATTCCATAATTTGAGTTTAAAAACAAAGCCGTCAAGAAAGATAATGCTAACAAGCTTGAGATATAAATTGTTATAAATACTAAGGATTCATTTTTCAGTTCAATATTGTCTTAAAAATTATACTTGTTCACTACAACTAGTTAAGTTGGTTTGATTGGCATTATAAACTATGCATTTCACAGGGAAAAAATTAGAAATGAAAATCGTTCTCTTAAGCTTTTGTGCTATTCTATCTTGTGTAATAAGCGGTAACAATGCATTTAAAATTGAAATGGTCGAAGGAGAGTTGCAGGCTACCAGTACCCCGAAGGAAGACAAAGTAAGTTTTTTTTTACAGTAAAAAACTCAATTAAATTAAATAAAAAAGACAATTAATTTTTGTGTATTTATTCCAGGTCGTATACCGGAGAGATTATGCAGTAGGTTCAGGAGAAGAAGTTGATGCATTAGCCCAACTAAAGCAAGTTGTTGTTAAAGTCATTGGTTAGTAATGCATTTATTTCTGCACATCGCACTGACCAGATATCTTATTTTTATTTCAAGCCCCGTCCTCTCGGACAGGAGGATTTTAATTTTAGATGCAGTCACACAATTTTGCTCCTGTACTCATTTTTCAAAAATGGAAACGATTGTTTCTACTATAAAATTTAGTTTGCCGAGTTTGTCTAGTGGTTAGAGCGTCTGTCTTCACTAAGCAGCCTGAGAACGGGGGTTCAAATCACTCGATCGGTAACAAAACAGGTTAAGAATCATTACCCGACATTTCCGCTTAGCGGCTGGTCAACATGGGGGTAGAATGGACGACTCATTTTAGTAGTCTTCGGATTTCACAAACCTCTTAACCACAGAAAATTATATAAAATTAACATAAATTGGAGCGAAAATGTTCAAGCGAAGCTTACATTCATTCAATTTGTTTTCTGCCGCCTTCAAGTGAAGCTATTTTTTGTCGTCACTTTTTTAGTAAATTATCCTCCGAATTTACAACAACAATTTTTACTTAATATGCAAATAATTCTATATTGCAACAGCTAAAAGAATTGTATTGGGTAGGGACTCTAATGCTGCAAGAAACTATGCGAGAGAAAATCATAAAATTTTAAACGTGACCTTGTGTATACCAATATTTCCGCGAGTAGACATACACAGACAGAGGATATGGATATTATTCGATAGGTTTCCAATTAGCCTTGAAATTTTTTTGAAAAATGCCCTTATTTGCATAGAATCACTTGCGGTAATCAGGTGAAAGCTACGGCCGTACCTCACGACAGGTTGGTGTCGTCGGCCTTTTCGCTAAAGGCACGTAAAACATTTATGCTAACAAGCTCCTTTCCTACCAAATCCCTACCCTCTTCTTTACATGTTGACCATCCGCTTTGCGGGAATAAAAAAATTAATTTCTATTTGTTTTACTAGTTGCTAGTGTCAAATTCTAATACTGAGGTTTATTAATGCAATTAGTTTTTGTACAAAACCCGATGGACGATATTGGTGCTCAGGTTTATAAGTAGGGGTTTAATGCATTAGTTTTCTAATGTAAACAACAATTACTAATGCGAATGCTAGAGTTATAATAAAGTTTATAGGATTTAAATTCAATTTTTGGACATAAGTTAGATCTCCAATAGTTCTTACCCCAGGTTTTACAACATTGGGCATGTTAAAAGTTAATTATTCAATTATATGGTATTTATAGGAGATAACCTCAATGGTTGGTTTCCTTATATCGGATAGTACACATATGTAGTGTATTGTAGTGTTGTGCGAGTTATTATATAATAAGTTGTTTTAAATAATATTCGAAATTTCATTTCTGGTTGCTGCTGTTCTAGGATGGGCTTATTTGGCTAGTCTCAAGTACATAAACATTTTAATGTAAAATCAGTTATTTTATTTTTATCTAAAAAAAATGGCGGCTACAAAAATGAGGATTTTATAGATACAATTTTATGTAGAAGTTGTAGTCTTATAACATTATCTTCTCGCGTCGTAGTCATATCTTTTTAATTTTAGGAAAAATGAAGCTTTTCAATTTGCCTCCACTTCTGGACGATGATTTTCTGTATAGAATGATCCGTTGCAAAAATTACCACCCGAAGTTAGCCATAGAAGGAATGATTGACTACTACAGGAGTGTATCAGTTTTGTCCAAAAATAAAAAATTTCTAAAAATGGTTCCTTCAACTTATCAAGCTGCATTTGAGTCAAAATTTTTCCAAGTCCTGAGCCATCAATTTGAAGACACAACTGTAGTATTGGTCGATATTGAGAAGGTGTTCAAAATCGAAGATGAAATTGAGGACTTTCAAATGGCTCTGCTATTTCAACTTGAAGTTCTCTTTCGAGATGAAAATACGCAGGCGCATGGGATTACTGCAATAATTGACATTGAAGGTCTGCCTTTTGGAACACTACACAATTACAGCGAAAAACTCGACAGGCTTATAA
The DNA here is from genome assembly GCA_034694865.1 of Bilobella braunerae. Classification (NCBI taxonomy): domain Eukaryota; kingdom Metazoa; phylum Arthropoda; class Collembola; order Poduromorpha; family Neanuridae; genus Bilobella; species Bilobella braunerae. Next base: position 13,188 of record JAQFYP010001356.1, read on the forward strand.
ATGTCGTCTTGGTAAGTAGTATGTAGCAGAAGTAGTAAGTAGTAGTATGTGTGCCTGGAAAACTTGAAGTTGCCAATGATATTTCAATTAAATTCAAAATATTTAAAGTTTTTGAATATATTGCAGCATACCCGTTTTTAAAATTTATAACAATTAGAAAGACCCAGCCCAAATGTTATTGGAATGTTGGAACTAGCGAGAAATCATTTTAATCACTTTCACCAAACCAATTATTATTCCAATTATTTTTGTATTACGTTTATTGAGTTAAAAATTCAAAAAGTTGTGTTGCACAGCACTACAGTACACCTACGCTCACAAAAACGCCCAGCTGACTGTCGTAGATGTGCATTTAAAAAAAAATCGGAAGAACTTAAATTTTCACAAAACAAAAATAGGCGATCACGTGAAAAGGAAGATAAGCTCCGTTTTAAGTTGCAGGTTTTGCATGTTTTGCATTTTTCTATAAAATCGTTCGTCTGTCCGTCAGTCTGTCTGAAATCGATGCCTAAAAGAGCAATATTTTACACATAAATGGGATATGCATCTGGGCGGTTTAGCTCCAAACTCCTGTCAAATTTACTTCCGGTTTTTTAAAGTCAAATATCAAAATTTCAAAAATTTAACGTTTTTACCCAACACCGCTAATACCGTTGGGAGTATAGGCGCAAGAATTTGCACATAAATGATGTTTGAAAATTGGACGGTTTAAGGCCGCCGGTAAATTTTATCGGTTTTCTCAAGATCAAAGGTCAAATGTCAGAAGACCAAAAATTTAATGTGTTTTGTCCAATACTGCAAAAACCGCTAGGACTAGGGGAACCATATTTTTGACATAAATGATGTTTGTAAATAAGATGGTTTTCAGCCAAACACCGGGTACAATTTACTTCCGGCATTTCCAGGGTCAAAGATCAATTGTAAAAAAATTAACGAGTTTTATCCATTCCCGCAAAAACCGCTGGGGCTAATGGAGCCATATTTAGTACATAAATGAGATATGTAAATGGATGGGTTAGAGCCAAACCGGGGGTAGAATGTATTTCTGGGTTTATAACGGTCATACTCAGTACATACATTAGGATTGTTAATTAGTTTATTAATGACTAAACTCCGGGTAAAATTTACTTCCGGTTTTCCCAAGGTCAAAGTTAAATTGTCAAAATGCCCCGAATATAACGTGATCAATTCAAATCCGCCATTGCCGCAGAGGCTACGAGCGCAATAATTTGTACATAAGAAGTATTTGTAGCTGGAGTGTTTTGGGGAAAAACTCCGGACAAAATCTACTTCCGGTTTTCCGAGAGCCAAAGGTCAAATGTCAAAATACGCAAAAAATTTTGGGGGTATTATCATATCCTGCAAACTCGAATCAGAAACGCGTTTTTTTTCTAATAGTTTTATAATGGTTTGAATTCTAACCTCAATTTATGGATTCTAGGGTGTTTGTTTATAGTGACGGCCAGTTGATAAATATTTAAACATATATCCGCTTAATTAAATACCGTTGAATAGCTTAACGCAACTGAAATTCCCCTATTAATGGACCGCTGCGTGTTTATTGAAGCGAGTGGGCAGCGTTGTCAAATCTACATTTAATAGCTGTTAAATTTCGATATTCATGCAACGTTTGAAATTTAGTATTATTTGCTAAACTTTTGGAAGCCGTTTCAGTATCTTCAGTATAAAATTTAACACTTGCAAAACTACGATTGTAAATAGGATATTGTATCTGAATAATGAGAAAAGTCACGGTAGCCCGCTTTCGAAGCGTTTAATTTCACAATCTAAAAATCTTTAGTTTCAAGAATATGAGAATGTATATCGACAGTTTATCATACGGAAAATAAAATGTAACTAACTGTATATAAAACTACTATCAATATCAAGGATGGTATCGATTTGCCTGTATAGGTTATGACGATAAATTGTAAGTAATTGTTTTTTTTATAGTAGAGATGTAAAATTTTGAATCTATTTGAATAGAAAATGTATCCGATGCGGCTACATCAAGTTCGCTTTTTCAATGGCAACATAGGGTACAATACTTTGCGTTATACCATTAAACCTTGGCTACGTGAACAGACGCTGAATCAGATTTATAGCCATAATACTGTTAACGAAGTGATGGACCTTTTAAACAACACAGGAGAAAAAATGCGTGCAACAAAATTTCCAGCAGGAGCTGAATTCATCGCAGAAGCGTTTGGCACAGAAAGGACGACGGATAAGATAAAAGCAATCAAATGTTTTGACGGTAATTCAGTACCGCTAACGCTAATAACAAATTTGCATCATTAGCAATTTCGTATACAAGATGCCTTGGTTATTTATATTGATTTTTGTTTTTTAAGTAAATTTGAGATTCAAGTTACTTCTTAATCTACTAGAATATTTGTTTGATGATATATATATATATATAATAACTATAATATATTTAAATATAAGTATTTTGAAAATAATAATTCTAGATTGCTGGAAGCCTTCTACCTCTTCTATCGCGGAGAAGCCTGAACAAAACTTCCTGGATACCGTACGCGGATTCGTTTGTGGTATATAATTAGTTTGTGCTGTAAGAGCAATAAACTAAAAATGTGATCTTGAGGTGATTTTTGAATAAAAGTTATAATTGCAGTAAATCATCATCGCCTTATTATTTTAAATATAATACCATTTATATATTATTGTCAGCTAATAAAAATTGTTTT
>JAQFYP010001357.1:0-15886 GCA_034694865.1 Bilobella braunerae
CTTTTAGACGGCATTGTTGGTAGCGGAAGAAAAGATATTACAATCAACAATCAACACATTATAGGTACCTACCTTGTGTGTAATTTACTAATATGTGCTTTGTTAAAGAAACTTTTGGTTTCTTGATGTTTTTCTAAGTTTACAAATCTAATCCTGACTCCTACTTGATAGTTTCACCCATGTACAACCCTAACTAACAGTAAGCTTATCCTAACCTAAGCATGAATCCAACAAGAACTTAAGCCTAAATCTAACCTAAAAGTAAAAGTAACATTTAAGAAAGTTTTATTTTCCGAAGCTTAAACACAAAATAAAAAAAATAAAAAAAATTCCAAAAAAAAATTTTTTTTTTAACTTAAACAGAAGTTCAACACAAAGATTGTCCAAAAACTAGGCTAACCATTATTACCAATTATCACACAATCATAAAACTATTAAACTTAACCCAAAGACTAAAAAAATGTTATAAAAAATGAATTTCTTGAGATGAAACCAATAATTTTGCACACTTACAATGATGAAATGCAGGCATTGCATTGACAAGGTAAATTCCTTTAAAGGAAAAACCAATAACAAACATTTTTTTTGTGGCTGATCTGGGGATTTGAACCCCCGATCTCAGGTTGGCTAGTGGAGAGAGTCAGGAGCTCTAAACTATTAACACCAGCAACTATTGTGACGTTATAGTAAATTTTTACAAGTTTGGCTACTGAGGGTTCTTAAAATGGTATTGAAGGCCTTTCGCTCTTTTGTGGCATCCGTTCGACTACAATGTATTGTTATTTATTATCTATGTTTTACAGCGGTCTCTCGAGCACATATACGCGTAATGTCACGCGCGATCAGAATACGAAAGGCGAGCATAGGGAACCTACTGGTTATTGTAAATGACTCTCCCAGTGGAATGTCAGAGTCTGGAAAATGGGAGTGTGGCGGTGGTTACAAAGTGGATTTTATTCTCTCAAGCGGGTGGAACAAGCCCTTGGTCAACGAGCTGCACATTTTGTACAACACGACTGTAATTGTGCTTGACATTTCTTACAATAACAAACGGTTTGTGAAAATAATGTTGGAGGATATTCAGAATCACGACACTCCACTCGGAAGAAACATTGTGGACGCAGAAAAAATACCAGCCACGCACGGATTTTTTACGTTTAGGAAATCAAGAAATGTTAAGCACAACTATTTCGTCCCAAAGATCTAATTCAAGCATTCACCTATACTTGTAATCCTAAATTCACTAAACTTGGATTCCTATAGTTGTTTCTGTTCAACTTTTCTTTGTTTTTAGTTTTCGCACCAGTTGTGAGTACAACTATCACGTTAACCCACATCAAATTTTAATTATAATTGAAGCACTAAATTTCTGGTTAAAAGCATTTGTTTATAGCAAGATATAAGCGTGATTTTGAATAGCGTCAAAGGCGAATAAGTCTTCTATAAGTTTCTTAAGATAATTGCGTTCAGCCTTAATTATGTGTTCTAATTTCCGTGCTCAATTTCAATTTCTGTTGAATATTTTCTTCTAGCTTTGTAGCTGAATAGCCACCTAAAAACATAAATCGGGTTTTGTGTAAATTGATATCAATTCTGTATTATGATGTTAGTAAATAAAACAATGCACACATACATAGTATTTACCGCTGTTTCTTTAACAATTTATCTAAGACTTATGTTTAGAGGACTCTAACATAAGTAATTTTTGAATCAACAATTTGAGCAAATAGCAGTAATAAATAACTTATTTTTTTATGATTTATTATTTGCATTTTGGTTGGGATTACAGTACTTACAGGAAAAAATTACAATAAAAACGGAAAACTTTCAATCGGCTGAAAAATAAATTTCAAAGTTGTAGATGTAGGATAAAAAATTAGTCTTATTTGAGATATTGCAGGCCTCAAAGTATTGTAATGTTTCAATACTACAATGAACGACAACAATTTTTTTTATTCATTTTAATGTGTTTATTAAAGAACCACAGTACAGTCGTCTGCTAGTTCCTACTTTTATTTTATTACCTACTTATGTAAGTTACATATAGATTACTTCTAGAAATCACAAAGTACTGTACATTAGTAAAAGAATCCGTCTTAGGACAGGAGAGATTTGTGGTGTATCTGAACAGAATGTACTACAGTTACAGAACAGTTCATGGTTACTCAAATTATAGGCATTTCTCCAAAGTTAGTCAAATTAGTTATAGGTCCCTTTGTCTCATGCTTAGTCATTCCTCTTAAGCGTTAGGTTTTGTGTTACGTCTTTTAGGGTCAAGTCTAACAAGGTAACCTTTTGGGCTGATGGTCGAGTTGAGATAAGTGACCTGTATGGTGACTTAGAGTAACCATTTCTAACATGGTTACCACTTGAATTTGTCTGTTACTCGCAAATTTGACCTTTGGATGACCTCTGGAAGTGGCGAAGTAAAACGTTTCACCATAGAGGAATTGGAGCTAAAAATTTCTCTCAATTTCCTTTCGCTCAAACGTCCAACTCAACCACATTTTTGCTGCAGCTTGAGTTGGAGAGGAAATTGAGATTGGAATTTCTCCAAGTACTCCTCTGCTGTCATCTCTGACCTTTTGCGGTCAAAGGGTCATCGAAGGGTCAAATACGCGACTATCAGACGAATTCATTCGGTAACCATGTTGGAATGGGTTAACCTAAGTCCCCGTATAAGTCAATTATCTCAACTCGACCATCAGCCCAAATCGTTTCCTTGTAAGTTAAAATAAATGACACTCGGTTCTGAGTTAGTTGCCAATTCAAGATGTGCAGCCCAGTCGCATGTTTTACAATTAGTCATTAGTATCCAGAGTCAAAGAACACTACAATCAATTTTAATTTCTGGATCCCTTTCTCAGACGAACTCGTTTGGCTAGTTTTACGCACATTCAAATTATAAATGAAGTGCATCACTTTTTATTTCCAATTTGACTTTTTATAAAAGAATAATAGTTTGTAATTTAAATGCCCAACTATGGGAGTCAATGTGTTAAATGCTTTTTCCCAACTGACACCTTACACATAGACAATAGGAGAAAGTACGCTCCTTAAAAAAGACAAATGTTAAGTGGACAGATCCATGTAGCTCACAAAAATTAAGGAAGTGTTCTTATATTGGAGTCAACAAGAAAACTGCTTAGATCAACCTAACAAGCCCATCGAAGCAAGTTGAAGCCCCGTACATTTGACAAGGAGCTGCTTTTATTCTGTTTAAATTATTGAGTGGCGTATTACTTTCCTGGGAAAGCTCTGTCTCTCTGTGCGTCTAATTGCGCAATAACAGAATGCGTTTTTGAAAATTTGTTTTGGTGTAGTTTTCTCCAGAGTGAAGTCAAGTTTAAAGGTCGATCAGGGGTCAGCCCCTTCACCCTCATTCCGATGACCCAGTAATGACCCCTTAAAGTCTCTTAGGTTTCTAGCTAGTTTTGTCTTAAATGGAAACCCATTATAGTCTCAATTACCCAGGTGATCAGGACAACCATTTGGTGACCCCTAAATGACCCCAAAATCCAAAGAATCAAATTTCCTGAGATTTTTCTCTTTAATTAAACACAAGTGCTATTTTGTATAACCGGACTTCCCTAAGTTCCTAAGCTTTTTTTTTTCAAATCATCTAAATTTAAACAGGAATACGCATGCATCCTCAGTAATTAATTATTTTCCCAAAAAAAAAAAATATCAGAGAAAAGGAGTGTTATACCTAGGGTTTGCATTACCGGAAACAATTTTCTATTACCGGTAAAAGGTAAATAACCGGGAATTAGACATTCTCGTTACCGGTAATCGGTAATAATTTTTTTAGATATAAATACACATCAGAAGTTTAAAGTTAAAGTTTTTATAAAAAATTTAAGTTTTGCATGCTTGAGGTCTGCATGCAAAAAAAAAAATAAGTAAAAAAAAAATAAGAAAATAAAAATAAAAAGAACTAACTGGGTAGTATAATTCTTATTATGCAAGTTTCAATTTGCTTTGTACCAAGTATATGTTCTAAAAAAAAGCAAAAAAAACGGTGTAAAATGAAAATTGATTGCTTCTTGTAATATACAAAAGATTATGCAAAAGTAAAAACTGATTTTACAAAAAGGCAAAAGAAAACAGGAGTTGTCCGATAGTTAAGTTAAGTAGGAGAATTAATGATGAAGCACAAATTTATTTGGAAAATATAAGGCAACAAAATTTCATTTATTGCGCTAAAAAAGTGTCATGTCTGTCATTTTGTAGGTTAAGGTCATTTCCTGGTCAAAAGGGTTGCGGAGTGTTAAATAATTAGGCATTTTTGCGTACAGTGACTAATTTTAAAGTGTCGGGTGATTTGAATAGTCCTGACTCCCGCGAGAGTGAGTCGCGTGATGATGTGACAAGTAGATATGAAGAAGTTGACTTGGAAAAGAGGATCAGTCAATGAATTGTAGGCATTGTAAGAAAAAGGCTTGTGACCTTTTAATTTACTTGTATTTAACTGGGATCGATTACCGATAATTAGAATCAAATAAACTTTTGACAATTGATTCTAGTTGATTCAGTTTTGATTATTTGCGTTAATTGAGCCAGTCAGCACCTTTAATAAGGCCCCTTAGGTTCAGCGTCTCCGGCATTACCAAAGCGATCTCCGCCGGGTAGGCAGCGACGCTTCATTCAAGAAATCGGACGATATTGAATACGGAGTGATTGAAACTATCATAAGTTTATGTGTGCAAAAGCAGAGTTTGATCTTGAAAGGTCATTTTTTAGATCAAGGCGTCACTTCTGGAGAGTATTTCAACACTTTCACGCAATTTACACTGTTCAACTTTTATTCCTCAATTTACCAAAAATGAAAAGTAAAGATGACCATCGACCCACTTTTCAAATTCACTTTTCAAATTGAATTTGAGGAGTTGGTGAAAATTTTCAAATTTTTAATCTAAATGTGACTATTCACAGAATTGAAAGTATAACTGATTTCAGAATCCACATCCTGGACACTTGGATTCTTGAGCTCCAGGAACCAAAATAGCTCCAGCCGCTTTCCAAGTCATCCAAACTTACTAATAATAAATTTGTAATTATTAAATTGCAACTACTAACATCTACGAATCCCTCTACTACTTAAACAACGTTCTTGGGATTATTTAAAGTGATTACTATCTATCTAAATTACTGTTTACAAGGCAGGGTACAAAAACAGATGCCAATTTAAATGTTAATTACACAGTTAATTTTAATTTGCTGTTGTCCGCGTCGTCACTTTACTTTTCTTATCAAATAGTTCATTTTTTTAAGTGAACAAGCCTAACCCAAAGAAGGTGTTAACGTAATGCTAAACTGGCTAATTTACAAAGGAAAAATTTATGTCCAATGCACAAGTTCCACTTACAGTAATTTGAAATATTAATATGCTTACAATATTTTGTGACTTTTTGTTCCAAACATTTGGTTTAAAATAATTTAATCCGTAATATTTACCTCGTAAAATTCTTCCCGGAACTTCCATGCGCTCTTGCAGGCATTTGATAGTTTACATATTGCAACGGTTTGTTTGTCGAAAGTTCTATTAATCTTCAGCGCAGCTTTTTCTAGCTTTTCAAAAGACTCTTTCCACCCGCCATCTGTTATAAGAGCCGTGGTATAATTGTAAAATAGTATGTTATTTTAAGTTAATTTAGTATGCACATTTAAGTTACGTGCGGCTCTGGCACCATGAAGCGCTTAGGTTGCTCAAATGCAACCATCCCCTATACGGCATCAAGAAATCAACTACAATCAAAACCTAGCCGAGAAAAGTAATTTCTTATGGAATTAATTTTCCAGTTGCATTAGGGTATACTCTTGTTTAATATTAGTAGAATTGTACTAATATTAAATATTGTAACACCCACAAATTTAAGACGCCGAAACGGCTATGTTTTATATCTAACCAACGGTGATGAAAATATACACCAAATTGTGCGCTAAAATAAGACATACCGTTAAGACGGAATCACGTAGTAAGGCAAGCAGACTACCGTCGTTCAATAATGAGCTGTTGATTGTAATTGCTCGCAAATATAATATAATAAATATTGATAAATATATTGTAAGATAGTGAATAGGTAATCTCAATAGGAAATGAAGGATTGCAAATTCGGGCTACAATTTTTTACTTTTACCAAAACTAAAACAGTTCAACTTCAAACGTTAAATTTGAAGTGTCACGTACAAGTTGTACATATACTTCGTGCAGCGTATTTGATTATTATATGCTTTTTATAATACTTCAGGCTCATCTCTTTTGCACTTTCTTTTAATTCCCCCCAATTTGTCGTTTATTTAATTGCTTTTTAAACAAACTCACATATTTTGCAAACTGTTTTGCTAGATTTTGCTAGGAAAACCACTAGTGGTTTAAATTAGAAAAGTAACCACACTTTAGCATTAGGAAAAAAAACTACTCCTACTCTCAAGCCAGGTGTACAGCTACAGTGTCGTCAAAAAGCCGCCAAAAAAATTTCGCGACTATTTTGACAAAAAGTTCCTAATTTAAAACCGACAGAAAACAATTTTAGTTCAAACAACAATAACAATCTAACTAACAGTCTTGCATTCCCGTGCATTCTTGCAAGGGAGACACTTTCCTACAAAGCTGTAACAATTGAGATCGTCGCTCAGCGCACAAAAAAGTGATATGAAAAAGCAACGTATCAACAGGGATGGGAATCAGAGGGTGCATCCGTAAAGTCAGCGTTGAATAACATCTTGAAGAGAACAGATCTGGGCATGATCCTAACGCATCATGTAGTTGGGTCCGTGGGTGGCAACATAGGAGCCATGCATGCTGGTCTACTACAACTAATTGACAACGGAATTTTCAAATGTTCAAAGATTGTTGTAGTGTAAACGTTAAACTATACTAGCGACAAATATCCAGGCTCAGATGAGTACGTCCCATTTACATCTCTCTTGACCTCGCTTCGCAAAAAGGCATCCGTAACCCTATGTATGGAGGTGTAAAGACTAAAGCCCAAAGTATTTATACATGCAGATTACAACAACAAAAATGAAAATTATACGACATACGCCTTTGCGTGGGTTAAACCAGTGAAAATAAATGATATGAACAATCTCAACACAATAACTCCAAACAACATTATTTAGTGTATTATTATTTTATCGTTTTCTTTATTCTACTAGAGTAAACTTGTTTACAAATGTTTTTCAGGTGTTCCCCGAGCACAAATCCGCGTAATGTCGCGTACAATCAGAATTTGGTTAAGGCTTTGGTCAATGATCTACACAGAAGAGACAAAACGGTATTCATTCGCCGAACATTTCTTACGGCGGGAAGCAATTTGTGGAGATATTGCAGACAAAAATTGTAAACGATAGTATTCCACTACTGGATAACATCATCGAAGCAATTAAAATCATCGCCGGGCATGGATTCTTTAAGTTTAGAAAATCAACTTCAGCTACGCACCATTACTTCGTCCAAATTGTGTAAAATGGACCACCAGAACATGCTTATTTTCTAATGCTATTTGACTTTTGCTATGGCCACACGATTCCTTGCGCCAGTCAGTGAGTAGGGAGAGTGGTCTCGGCCTGTGAGTTGACTTGGAAGTTCCGAGGACTGAAACTAATGGAGTTTCTGCTGGACAATGAACGTGGAGGTGACCACCGAGGAGCCTCTTGCTTAGGTAGAGATTGAGCATCGCCTTACGCGTATGACCCATGTTTAGCCTCCACCACCGCAACTTTCAAGGCTTCCACTCACCACTACGACACCACTACTTTTTTTGCTGCGCTCCATACTCTCGATTTGATCTCGGCACATACCCAAGCTAAGGCAAGGATCCTGAACCCCCCCCCCCCCTTTGGGCCGTGGGCAAAAGATGCTTACTTAATTTTTGCCAGAAATCAGCCTCCGGCACTTACCATTAATTTATTATACGCAAAATTTATTTATTGCTGTAATAGTGTACAAAAAGTATGATTGTTGTAAAAGTTTGTGTGCAATATAATACATTTGCCTACCTCAAACTATAGACAACATATTTTTTTAAATGGTGTAATCTCAGATAATTGTGATACTCAGACGGACAGACGGACAGACAGTCAGATCAAACACTTAAAGTAGCTTTCGCTTCGCTTATGCTACTTAATCACAGAGGAGAGTTTTTTCATCTAATAAACCGTGGCAAATTGGTCCCTCAAGTAGCGGAAATACACCAATTGAATATAAGAACTTATAAACTACTAAATTTGTAAAATTGTAACATCGTAAAGCATAAATGTGGGGGTAAAAGGAGGGTTGAGGATCATCTGAAGTATCATAATCTTTGGTTGCTTGCTTGCATGCAAGGTTTGACTTTGAATATTCATTTTTAGGCAAAGAGGTTATTTTGGAGGGTCATTAAAAATACCTAATACAAATGTTGTCCCCTTTTATTAGAGGCACAGCTTTTGTAGAGTTAAATGTTGTCAATATTATCGTTGACCTTGACTTTTGATCCCCAAACATAATTGTAGAACAGAATTGTGGGGCAAGGCAGTGCAAAATGATGATATCCGACCCAGTTCAAAAGTGTATTCTTGTTTGACCCGGTTGAGCCCCTGGGGGTCAAAGTTCAATGTCAAGAATATCATTCTAATTATTTCTACAAAAGTTGTTTTTCTTCTGGGGAACGACATTTGTATAGGGTACTTATTTCTGTGGCCCCTTTATGACCCCCAAAAAGACCACTTGACCCACGGCCTGTATTTCAGGGAGGTGAGGAAAAGCGGAAGTATATTTTGCACGGAGTTTGGCCCTAAACCACTGAAGTTGCATATCCAATTTATGAGTAAAATTTGGCGCCTTTAGCTTCAGCGGTTTTTGCAAGCATTGGTGACAGACAGACAAGCGGACAGACAAACAATTTTATAATTTGGATAATTTGTAGCCTTACATCAGATAATTTAGGAGTGTTCTTTCTGTCATGCATTTGTTTACCTGGAAGGAAACTTAAAGAAAGAAAATTTAGTTTTCACGATTCGAACCATCATGCAATAGCATAAAATTATAACAATGAGAAACGTACTGTGTGTGTAGTCGTAGTAGTCACAAATGTTCTCTTCACTTTTTTGTTACTCGCACTTGATTAGCATTCCAAAATTGGGATTTAATTATTTCTGAGCTTCATTCATATGAAAAATATTTTTTTAAAATTTTAAAAACTTATGAAACGCGAAGGGAGAGCTCAAGAACTCGTGGAAAAGATTTACATAAAACAAAATTAGATGAATTAAAAATGTTTCCAATGCTTCAGCAGTGAAAGCAAATTCCGTAGTATCAACGCTAGGAAATCTCATTAGCAAATAATTTAGTCAGGCAAGAATTTGCCAATCATTTTGCATTCATTTTGCCAAGTATCCGCCCAAACTCGAGCTTTTTCTGCAGTGCCGTCACAAATAGTAACAACAATGTTTTTTTCAATTTCCACTAATGATGCAAGCATAGTACCCAAGAAAATTGGATTTCAATTTACGAATAATATATAAATCAATTCGTTTCAAGTCTTATTTCTTGTGGGTTCAAGAATTCAAGCATTATTATCTCCTAAGAAGTATATATTAAATTTTTTATTAAGATTACACATTTGTGATCCCTCTCCCGTGGTCCAGGGAGTTAGGCACTTTCAAAATACTACTTTGTCTTGGCGTTGATGAGTACATGTTTATTAAAGTTACTTTACTAGATTTTAAATTTGAGCTAAACTAACTTACTAATTACTTACTGGCTAATTTTTATATTGCGTATAAAACGGTTAATCAGTTTGACTAGGCTTTGCTTAAAGACCACTTCCGTTAAGAATGCTGTCCTGCTTTGTAGATATACAAGTTAATTTTAAATAAGATTTCACTAAATTGTTTTTCACTAACTCAAAGTTTTGAAGACCAATAAATATTTGAAATCACGATGGCTGTTAAGTATCTCAAAGAAATCGAAATAAGTTAAGGAAATTATATCGACAAAAGAAAGTTGGTGTAAAAACGTTGCTCGTCTTTCTGTTCTTACTACGACACTGTGCTTGAGCACGTCATCAATACTTCTATACAAAAACTCTCACATTATTCTTTTCTACTTCAATGTGTATTTAAATAGCAGAAAAATTCAAGCTTTACTATTCTACTAATTCAAGAATTCTCTCAAGTAACCTTGTGCTAGCGATGACGGTATTTGTGTCTACTATATTTGCAAGCCTTGTATTGTCCTGTACTCTAGCAGACAAGGCAATTTACAACGTGGTTTCCAACGACATTGTACATGAATGTAAACAAGAGTTGTTTGGAGACAAAGCAAAAACTACAGAAAAGTGGATGGTAGAAGGTTCCTGCATAAAGTCGGCCTTGACACACATTTTTACGAGAACTGATTTGCCAATGACCTTGACGCCATCCACGGATACGCATCTCGTAGTTGGGTCTGTGGGCGAGAACACTGGAACACTTATTGAAGGCTTAAACAAGATCCATCAAAATTCACTGAAATGTTCAAGAATAGTAGTTGTGTACACACTAGACTACACGAGTGAGGAAAACAGTGAAGACTGCAAAGCTTTTCAACATGCTTTAACTAGACTTCGCAATAAGACTTCGGAATCTGTAACCATTGAGGTATACAGATTGCAGCCCAAAATCTTTCTACAGACAGATTACACCAACACGGTTGAAACTTATTCGACTCCGGAGAAAGCGGAGACACAGAATGAAAGAATAAGTAATATGAACAACTCTGACAAATTAACTAGTGATGTTATGGATGAAAATGACCTCTACTGGCTAATGTATGGTCTAATTTTTTTTTAAACAAAAATCATACTCTAAATGATTTGAATTTTATCTACAGTCAGGATCCAAGCGTTACTGTACTTCTGGACGGGATTGTTGGTATTTTAGCAAATGCGATTCCGACCGATAATATACATCTTACAGGTAGCTTTGCCTTTATTTTATAGCATAAATAATGGCGAAAATTATGTACCGTTAATTGACCCTCTGTTGCCAATTTCTAGGTCCGAATTTTTAAATTAATGGTTATTCTGCTTCAACTCGCATCTAAACCGAACAAATTGAAACTTCGTTTCATCGTCGTACGCATTCCTAAATGTCAATTTTTTTCAGAGAGAATTTACAATTCTACTTAAAGAAACCAACTGTCAAGGTCAAATAATTTCTGCAAAGACTCAATTTTAAAGCCGGCTATTGAATAACTCAAAAAGGATCCGATATTAGTTATTGTAATTAACCATTAATTTAAAAACCCATGCATACACGTAAAACACAATTTTCCGACGTTTATTGTTGTTAATTGTTAACTACAATTAACTAATTTAGACATAGTTATTTAGCTGTTAATTGTTCACAGTTAGATTCAACGTACACGAAAGCCCCGAATTACACATAAAACTCCATTTCAAAAACTTAATGGTTATTAATTTCTCATTATAGTTAATATAATCAATATAATTTGTTTTTTGTCACTATGATCAACAAATTTGGAACCCCCTGCTTCTGGGTGAGTCTTTGCACATGCACAATAGTACTCTCTCACATCCATGGGCTTTTCACATATATATATATTTATACATGTATATGTATAGAAATGTTAAACTTTCCCCAAGCATAGTTGGCTTCTACGGGTCATCAAAATGGTGTTAAAGGTATCTCCCCAATTTGCAATTGCAAAATATGTTGGTCTGCAATATATTAACATATGCCTATTTATATTTTACAGCGGTCTTCCGCGCGAGCATACGCGTAATGTCACGTGCGATCAGAGTACGGAAAGCGAGTATAGGAAACATTTTGGTGATTGTAAATGATTCTCCAAGCGGAATGTCATAAGATGGACATTGGGTATGTGGTGGTGGTTACAAAGTGGATGTTGTTCTTTCAAGCGGGTGGAACAAGCCTTTGGTCAATGAGCTGCACTCTATGTACAAAAGTGTCGTATTTCTGCTGGACATTGTTTACGAGAAAAAGCGATTTGTGGAAATAATGCTGGAGAAATTTGAGAAAGACAATACTAAACTAGTGGATAACATCAAGGACGCAATTAAAATACCAGTCGGAAACAGATTCTTCAAGTTTAGGACATCAAGAATACCTTTTCAACAGTATTTTGTCCCAACGATCGAAAGCTAATTTGAGTTTTCCGTCATTCCTCAAAATTTCTATTCAACTAAGCCTACTGTGTTTGTTACATTTGTCGTCCACTTTGTCACTATTCATTTATAAATATACACGGAGTTTTGAGTTTATCAAAAACACTTGTAAAACAAAAGTAGAAAAATTTACATTTATATTTGCAGTGTAATATAATATAATTTATTATACGTATACAATACATATCTATACTATAAAATCGTTTGTCCGTTTGTCCTTCAGTTTGTTTGACATCGATGCCTGCAAAAAAAACCGCTGGAACTACATCCGCCATATTTTACAAATACTTTGGGTATGCATCTGCGGTAGTTTAGGGCCAACTCAGAGCAAAATTTGAAATAAAATTTCGGCGTTCTAGGCCAATTACCCATCTTGAGCAGTGAGACATGTATTACAGTTTACAAGGAAATTTTCTGCTTCACTTTGTGTAAAATTTCCGATTGAGCAGCCGAGCCACAGAATAATTTTGGGACGATCCGATTATGCAAGTAACAGATACTGGATTTTGGATTGATCCTATACAATTATAATTGAACAAATTAATTATTTCCTGGAATTCTTTAGAGATATAATTAAAGTGTTTAAGTTCCTGAATACTAAATCATTCGTCCAGGGCATATCCCCGAGTTTTTTTTATTTGTCTCCATTTTAAAAATACAATTCCGATTTCCGATTCCTTACTGATTTCAATTGCCCACATGCTTCACGCAGTCTCCCGTCTCGAATCCTCTTCGTAAGTTCCGGATTAATAAAAATGTTCTTCAACTTTGCGTCATCGCAGAGAGAGGACTTGCGTGCAAAAATTAGGGTACTTGTCTTTCTGCAACGCTAATTTTACTTGAACCAATCGGTTGCGTTTTCCAACAAAATTCAATGCTTCGGCAATGGCTAAACTGAATGCTTGAATCATCTAATTTTTTAAAAAGTTCTTCTACCTATTTTTTTTTACAAAACTGCCGGTGTCTCCCTTTCACTTTCCTTTAGACCGGAAATGACAATATTTGAAAGAAGTAGTTCTTTGTTAATGAGCTCGATTATTTCCTCTTCACAATCAAACTTTCTATTTACAATTTGCAAAAACAGCAATTTCTCCAACGTTCAATTTTTCAAAAAAGAGGTTCCCAGGCAAGGAACTGTTCCACTAGAAATTTCAGTTGTTCCGGCATTGTTGCATTTAATAGGCTTTTAGTTTCAATTTCAACCTGCCACTTTCCTTATTTTACTTTCACATTCGATGGCGATTCGAGGCGTTGTTGGTCGTCCTTTTGAGGAAGATGAAGAAGGGGTTGTAAAAATAGAGAAGTATTCTTGAGCGGCTCATAGGACGCAAGTCTGAAGGAGTCAAATAAATTGCAATTTATTCAATCCCGTGCCCCAACCCTTCCTTTACAAGTTGATCACCCCGCAAATGTCAAATAACGTCCCATTTTTTTTTACCCCTTCATTCTGCAGTACTGTCAATAGCTATTCAGTTGCACTGACAAAATACCTGTATTTTTCCTTTACGTTGCCCTTGAAAACGTCATGGAGGCACTCAAGAAACAACCAGAATTAATATAAATTATTGTGACAAACATTAGCTGACCATACAATCTAGGTTAACTTAAGTATCAGTACTACACTTGGGTACAATTTATTGTTTTAAATCAGTGGTATACTGCATTATAAACCTTGAGGTACCCAGCAGACAGGGTTACCGAGGTCGTACAGTATTTCTATATTATAATTAAACTTGCAGCCTTGGAAGCACGACATTTTGTCCAAAGAAAGAGGTCGAAAGAAAAAACCAAAGGAAGGGGTCTAAAAAGTGGTCGACAGCGAAATGAGGTCTAAAATATTTTTTATCTTGCTCTTTGACATTTGCCTATAGCCTGGTCAACATATGCTTGTGCTAGTAAGTGGGGAGGGTGGTTTCGACCTTTGAGTTGAATCGGAGGCTTTAAGACCATTGAGAAGAATGAAATACCATAAATTTCTCTTGCGTTTGCGAAATCAGCAATTTCTCCTTTGTTTCAGTTACTAGGCTTAGTATTTATGGTGTATAATTTTAATTTTTAATTTTTGTAATGACTTTAACCTGTACTTCTTGCTTTGGAGCTTTTTTGATGTCATAATTTTGGACCTCATTGGCTTTGGACCTTTCTTTTGACCTCTTGCATGTATGTTAGAGAAGGGTAGGTGTATGAAATAAATTAAGTACCATGCGCACCGCTCATACCTCAAACCGACCCATTGCAGTAACACCTGTCCAATTTGCCCTCTTGTTTTGAATTTTCTTTGTACCTAATGGAACTGAAAAGCCTGACATCAGATAAATTGGAAATGTTATTTAAATTTAAATGTGAGACAAAAACTCCAGTTTTAAGGGATGAGTAATGCTAGTCAACAATTTTCTCTTCACTTTCTTGTCGCTTGCACTTAATTAGGCGTTTACAAATTGAAAGTTAATTACTTATGAGTTTCATTCATATAAAAACTTGTTTTGTTGTTCAAGTCTCAAAGCTTATGAAACGTGGAGGAAGAACTCGTGGAGAAAATTTACGTAAAAACAAATTTGATGAATTAGAAAATTTTCCAATGCTTCAGCATTGAGAGCAAATTTCCAATTATCACCGCTAGAAAATGCTATTATCGAATAATAGGGCAAATTTCCCTCCTTCATTCTGAAGTACATCCACAAGCCCGTGGAGCTTTCCTTGCAGGGCCGTCACAAGCAACAACACTTTCTTCTTTCAATTCCAAACTACGATGCGAGCGTAGCACACTAGAATATTGATTTACAATGCACAACGGATCTAATAAATTTATTTATTTTTCAGTTACTACTTAAATTTAAGAATTAAGAATTCCAGGTTTTAAGAAAATTGAAATAAATTTCTGATTAAGTAATAAATCTTAATAAAGGTTATGAGGCATGCTTAAGGTGACCTCATATATACCGTGTACAATTATAGGGATAAACTTGAGGGATTTTAGGAATTCAGATGGTCACACAAAAACCCTCCGCTTCATACCTCTAGCATTCTAGATGGGCATCCCGTTTTTGCTTTCTCATAAAAACAGTTTTTGCTATTTAAGTTTAATAAAACTAGCCAAACTAGCCCGTCCTAGGACAGGAAAATTCAGAAAATCAACGCAGTATTCTTTAATTTTAGGACGAGCTAGTTTGTTTAGTCATTTATAGTCATTAATATTACACATTTAACATACTGCATTGTGTTCGTGTTCGTAAAACACGTTCATAATAAGTTACCTGGACATAGGAATTGTGTAAAACTAACTTACTAATTAAATTAAGTCACTAATTTATTAAGTAAAAAAAACTAATAGCCTTGGCAAGCTTATGCTTAAAAGACAAAATTAAAGGAGCGTTATTTGACATTCCCGCAGAGCGGATGGTCAACATGAAAGGAATGGTAGGGATGTGGAAGAATAAGGAGCTCATTAGAATAGATGTTTTCATCAAGCCCTTTGCTTGAAGAACATTTCAGGTAACTTTAAGGACTTTCTGCTATGCAGCTGTAAAATTATATTTTGAATAAATGTGTTCTTTTATTATGTGAACCCATTTTGAAGTCCATTAAATAAATTAAAGTACAATGGATGTCAGTCATCCTTAAGAAATCAAAATAAGAAAGAAAGTTAAGAATTTTATATCTGCACTAGAAAGTAATAGGGTGAAATTTTTTTTCTAAAATTTCTGCTCACT
>JAQFYP010001358.1:0-15885 GCA_034694865.1 Bilobella braunerae
GTCCTATGCAATGACTCTCAAAAGAGCGGCAAGAGCATGAGGAAGCCGCAATCAAAACACGTAGAACAAAAGTTAAATAAAATAAGTTAGATAAAATTTAGAGTTCATAAGTAAGAATGTATTTTTGTTTTAATATGTTAATTAAAATTTTTTAATATGTACACATGAATTTAACGCACTTATTTAGTCATATATACATACGTATATACACCGCTTTCAAATTAAA
This sequence comes from Bilobella braunerae, assembly GCA_034694865.1. Lineage (NCBI taxonomy): Eukaryota > Metazoa > Arthropoda > Collembola > Poduromorpha > Neanuridae > Bilobella > Bilobella braunerae. The sequence continues at coordinate 227 of JAQFYP010001358.1, forward strand.
CTTCACCCCCAAACTCGTCGCCAAGTTAGAATTTCAAAAATTTGCAAACTATGAAGGCATCATTGTATTCTAAATACGCGAATTAAAAAAATCCAATCAAATGAAATATGAATCGTTGATATCCTCATACCCTTTCAGCTCAATTCTGAGTTTATTTAAAGTAAACCGAAGGGTTTAACATTGTATCCACTAGTTCAAGATTACGCGTGATTATGTTTCCGAGCGCTGTATTTGCCTAGTGTATCAGTCGACAGAATTAAATGCATCCGACGTTGGATACTTATGTATCCGCCAGCAAATAAATCAGACAGAAACTTAGCAACATTGTAAAAATGACCTAGCTTGCGCTTAGAAATTACGCTCAAGTTAATTAATGTTTTAACAAAATTAATTGTCGTTTTCAAAATGTAAATTTACGTTTAAAATTTTGCTTTTGTTTAACATTCCAAGTGTTTTTATAGGTTTTGAAGTTTATTCTTAGATTTAAAGATTTAAAAGCTGAACCTAAACCTTATGATGTTTGTTTAGACTTAAGAATCAATTTAGGTTTTGACATGTATGCTTAGGTTATAAAATACTGAATTATACAAAACTACTTTTAGCCCAAATTTTTAAACTATTAAACCATTTTTTTTAATATTCCTAGATTTAGATGGAAATGGCCAAATTTTCTATAGAAAATTAATATGACTAAACAAAAGTTGAAATCAAATTTGGTCCAGATCCACCCTGTCACGGTGTCCGGGTCAAAAGGTCACTGCAAAAGAGTTCAAGTTATAAAAATATACTCTTAGCCCAAGGGTCGTAGTCCGAGGGGCTAGGACCCTTGTCCTAGCTTGGGTAGGTGCTCAAAAAAGTGGCGGTGTGGTAGTGGTGAGTGGAAGCGTGCAGTAGTTGTGGTTGTGGATGGTGGGCTTGAGCCGGTATGCGTAGGACATTGTTGGGCGTCTGCCTAAGCAAGAGGCTCTTCGGTGGTCCACCCCACGTACACACTCTAGCTAATTTTACTTTCGCTCCCGAGATGAGTAAACGTTTACGACTAACTCATATGCGATTTCCATAATGTACTCCATCTAGTACAACGTGTGTGTATGTAAATTTTTGAAATTTCAGTTTTCTGCTCTATTACGTCACAACATGGAAATTATTACACCAGAGTTGAACAGATTCTGAAAAGAAAATACAACTTAGAATACAACTAATAATACAATTTAGATATTTGTGTAATTTTCAAATTTTTTAAGCTAACAAGCCCTCCTTGAAACGTTTCTAAACGTTGGGTTTACATGGAGCCTCGTAATATACAAATAAAACTCCAAGACAAAACTAGTACTTGGTTGTAAACATTTTGTTTTTGGTTCATTTGTATAATGAACAAACCTAATCCCTACAATTATACTATCTTGTTTCAAATAATGTTTTCCAGAGTACGGCGTTCATTTGGTCTATTTTTTATCAGCAGGGATTACATGACTTCAAAGACAAACAACAAGTTTTCATCCAACGCGGGATGGAACGTGAAATTTCGATCAAAAATAAAACAGAGACAAATAGTTGGTTAGGTTTGGTCATAAATTGACATAATTGGTAGTCATGACGTTGTAGGTTATGTAGCCTTGGAGCTTCATAACTAGAAATCTAAAATTCTGATGGCGTTAAAAAGACTAAAAATTTTGAAAAAAATAGCACTTTTAAAAACAAAAAAGTTACGACTAATTATGGAACGCTTTTCATACTTGGCTGTTATTCTGACATTCAACCTTGTTGTACAACCGAACGCTGAAAATACACAACCGACATGTCCGTGCTGTATTGAAATTGGCAACCCACCGGCTCCGCCCTGTACACCGGGAACGATACTTCCATCCTGTCCACCCCAAGAGACAATGAGGAAGACACGTTAAGCATAGTTGCAGTCAAGCACAGGCTCTTTGGCTCAGCAACACTGTTTTCTATATAGTCTTTTGGTTCTCATCTTGCAATGTATAGCTGTTCCAAATGTGTTTCAGAATAAATACTATTCTTGAATTTCAAACCTAATTGGTATTGGTTTAATTTACTAGCTTAACAAGCAGGTCGCAGCACGTTACGTACTTCAGCACGTGTTAAAAAAAACACTTATTTATATTATTTTATTTCAATTCCATGGCTACGGGTTGTGAAAATGTTATTAAAAGCAATGTAGTTGTCTAGGCATTTAACTGAAAATTTCTCCAAAACGTGACCCCTAACTAGAGTTTTTTTTTCATTTTCATTTTTCACTCCTCAAGGGCTCAAAGGACTCTTAATGTACTTGCGAAAACCCAAAAAAAAACAGATGTAGATTTGAAGTACAATTGCAATTGCCAAACAGGGAAGGCGGACGCACAGAAAAAAAACGACAATTAATAAAAAGAACTAATTTGATTAGAATGTAAAGCATCCTTTTCCTCCAAAAAATTTTTCAGCATTTCATTATCCCAAATTTTATCAATTTTTATATGCTATTTTATTTGAATATCTGCTTTCTTAACATTCCGTAAAATGATATTGCATAGTTCATAGTGAATAATGTTAAAGAGTATTTTAATGGGTTTTAAATAGCGTTACACTTAACTTTATGTTTAGGTACAAATTCATCAGCGTGTTTAGTCGATTTTGGTAGCAGTCAGATTTGAGCTGTACACACGCGCGCACAGCTTGTGTGCTTGCGTGAAAATGATACAAATACTGTAGTGAATTTTAAAATGTCTTAAATTGCAAATAATTATTTTACATAAATTTGGATTCGTGGAGAAAGAAAAAAGCAGCAGGTTTTGTCTTTTTTTTTTTTAGAAAAGGCCTTCTTTCTTGCTAATTTTTAAAAATCTGTCTGCTTATTAAATCGCCCAAGTACTTACGCTCGTGTAATAGCTCGGGAATAATCGAAGAATAATCTAACAGAAAATTATCGCTGAGCTTGGATTGTTCCGTAAACGGAATCATAACTTGTTTTTCCGTTTTCCATTGAGCCATCTATAAATTAAAAAGAATTAAATGTTACGAGAATTGTTTTGAGAACAAGTCTTCTGATGTCAGTTACCAAAATAAAATTGGATTGCAAAATAGGAACTTTGTTTCTTGTCAGAGTGTGTTAGCATGTTTTTGATGAAGCTAAGCACATAACGTGCGGTAACTCCTTTCTCAAAATAATCATACTAAAATTTCAAGCCATGGGAATTAAATCACACGACAAAATAACATTCCAGTTAGCTTTGCAAAATAACATTACATCAAATAAATTTATTTGACAATTCAACCCATTGTTAGTAACACAATTTCGGAGCAACGCTTTTGTAAAAAATTTTGTTACCAATTTTTTTCTTCCTATTTGACAATTGCCTATTCGTGAAGGGTGAATTTGGTAACGCTGTAACAAAAGGATGATACACAAAAACAACAATTTAATTTGTTACTTAAAAAGACACTTTCCATATTTTAGAAAATTTGGATTGTGTATTTTAGAACTGAAATAGAAACCATATTTTTTTTTGGATTGACATCCTTTTATTTTCCCGTATTCTTCATTTAATACAGCTTTTCTCAAAAATGGTGCAAAATGACTATCTGAATTTGTGTACCGAGGACATGGAGCAACGCCGAAAAACCACCACAAATAAACCAAAAATAGAATGAAAGAAAACATGTGAAATGAAAATAGAGAAACACCAGTAGTGCGTTTCGTCATTGAAACATGGCATAATAGGTACAAATTTTGAGAAAAAAAATTGAGAATTTCGCCTTTAAATTTTAGGATTCCAATAATTTTTTCATTGCAATATACTCTAGTTTAGTTTTTGAAAAAATTAGTTCAGTTTTTTATTCTTGCAGACTTGCTTATCGAGATATCCCTTATAGCACGAATTTTACAAAGCAGCGGATGGCATTTGAAAATTGTTTAGAGTTAGGTGCGAGCTTACCATTTTGACACTTGAACATTTTCATTAATATAATGAAACTGTTGATTTTTTTAAGCATTAAGTACTTCATTTAATAAAAGTAATAGAAAAAAAATTGATTTTTTTTTTGTAATTTTGGAATCTTTGAAGTACTTCCTGTAATCCCTTATGAATCAGGTTGCTCAAGAACACAAACACAATTGAGAAACATCGGGGGACGGCCTAAAAGAAGCCTCTAATTTGGACCTAAACTATTCAATACCAGATTTAAAAACACCGAAACTCCATTTCATGATGTCATAACACTTCCAGCCTACTGACCATGAGTGCCGATAACGCAAAAGTGGTATTATTCTCCATTTAATTGCATCGTGAGTACTCTCTTACTTCAGGGAGTATTTACAAAACGTAATGTAGTGGCGCGTGTAAGCAATTATTGTAACTTTTCTTCAGCATGTGAATTATTATTATTAATCGAGTGACACGTAAGTCAACCATTTTGATGCATGAATGATTGTGAAACTTTGTGATTTGGAACGTTTATGTTATGGAAGTCATAATCGTTGTCTATCTTATTGGACTTTCTTGCTTAGCGTCATCTACTGTTAACTCAATTCCGGATTACGTTAACCTAAACCCAGTTCTGGCTCAATGGAAAGAGTGCTACGTGAACTTGATATTCTACAAAAACATTGATGTCAGCTCCTCTCGAGTTCCTATTGTGATCAATACCAAGCGACATAATTCATATGTGAATGATACGTCATGTGATCAACCTAAAGCCAACCTAAAGGGGGCAATCGAAAGTCGCTTTTCCGTTACCTTTAACATAGAACCTTGCTCTTATGTTCTTAGAAATTATATGAGGCGCGGTGTGAGATGCGTTGGAGCAATGGGATTATATCCTGATACTCTTGAAAATAAAAAAGAAGATATCTTCTGGTATCTAAACATGTTTTGGAGTAGGTCCGACTTGCAAGGTCGCTTTCTAAGTGAAAGTACCAGAAGCACCAATAGTAGTGAACAGGAAGACAAAGTTTCGCAGGTTCAATTCCCGTCATTTTCACCAACTCGTATTTACCTGGCAATTATGGTCACTAAAGAAACTTTCAATGATAGTTCGGAAGAAAGATTTAAAGAAGCGTTCAGGGATACTTCCACAAAAGAATGGTTCGCATTTCTTTATTTGCCGATAGTCACACTTGTTCCTGATTGGGATACACATGTCGATGACGGTATCGACGAAGGAGTTGACTGTGTAATTGCAATTTCCTTGATCCACTATATCTACTTCACAGAATATAAAGGAAGGCTCACAATAAAAAATGGTATGTGACATATTAATGAGTTACTGAACAAGACGGTCCAAGGACTTGTATTCCTTCTAGTTTTGAGCGGTTTTTTTTATTATTCTTACCTACTAATTAGAGAAAAAGTCTAAGGAATTGACCAAAAGTCCGAGAATTAGTATATTATAGTCTGAGGAATCCGAAGGTTCCACGGATTAGTCGTAAGTGCCAATGGGGCTTAGCTTTTATTGAGAAAGAGTGCGGCAGCAAAAGTAACAAATTAATCTATAAGGTTAGTTAAGTAAGTGAAGTTGTAAGTTAAATATAAAGTTTAAGCTAAATTGCAGCCTTAAGTGTAGTGTTTCTTGCAATGCTTATATTTAATACTTGTGAATTTAATTGTAAAATTGTGCACTTTTTAGGCTTTAATTTGTCTGAAGTAATGGCAAAAACTAATGCCTTCAGAAAGCAAAATATTTCCGTTGTTATCCGTTCCACTCTAGTTGATGTATTAAGGCCGCAGAAGAGGATATACTATCTTGGTATACGCGCTGTACAAGAAGAAATATCGGATATTATTGGAAGGAGTTTCAATTCAAGTTTCACTTTTGATGAACATCAAGACTCGGAGGAGACGCTCAGAAAAGTGTACTCACGTATGTCCGATTGGAATACTTGGCAGATTGACCTAGGTTTGCAACCACATCAACGGGAGCACGTTGGATCGGACTATCTGTTCCTATCGGTTGCAGATGTCCATCGAGCCGGTATAACATGTTCGGGTGTAAGCATCAAGCTCGGTCTCTACGACTACGTGCAACCGTTTACCACCGCTACATGGATATCTCTACTATTCTTTATAATTATACTTTGCCTTCTAACATTTACTTCAACACGGTTTGTTCAACTTCGGGACATACTAGCATTTGTCATGCTTTCAATTTTTGTTGAACAATCGTTTTCGGTCACGGGCCCCAAATTTAAGTTGCTTTCTTTCCCGCCAATTTTTGCCGCCCTTATACTTACCGGTGTTGTGCTCTCGAACGGTTACAAGGGCATTGTTATCACGTCGTTGGTAAAACCTTTCGAAAAAACCGGTATTCCGTCTCTCGAGGAGGCTTTGAGCCTTGGCTACAAAACCGTGACAACAAATTACTACGACTACGTTCATAAGGAGTGTTGCAAGAGTCCTAGTGAGTGGAACATTTTGCTACAAAATCAAAGCTTATTTTTGTCAGGATCAAGTTCGCCGACTGCAACTTCTGGACTATCACGCACTTGTACTAACTTCCTAGTTTTTCATGATAGATCCGAACTTCTGAGTGACATTCCACAACCCATTGAATCACAAAATCAGATCGACGAAAATATAATGCGTGGCGAGTGGTTGAACTTTTACAATTCCTTACGGATACATAGTCGCAAGGGACAAATCCTTCTGCAAATGGCCAAATCCATGACCCCTGCTAGTTGCAATCACTCAATTCTAGAGGACTTGGAGAGTTGTGATAGCGTCCTGTATGTTGACTCTATTGAAGTTCTCGATATGATGCTACTTGGAAACAAACACAACCCGCAATATTCCGCACGACCTGCCCTATACATCCTGAAGGATAAAACGCACGTTTTGAGACCTACAAAGTGGGGAATAGTAATCTCCCCGTTGCATATGGCAAGGGAAGGGCTGAGTAGAGATGTATCTGCCTTTTTGGAATGTGGTTATAACGATAGAATTCAAAAGCTTCATGAGCAGAGAGAAAAATATAAGGCCATGGACAAATTGAGAAAGGTGTATGGCTCACTCGAGGATTATACGATGTTACCAAAAGCGTTGAATTTAGATACCAAAATAAGAGTTCTCTTTTACATGTACGGAGTATTTATTATGTTAACATTCATTTGCATTTTTGTTGAGTTTATTGGGAACTATTATTTTACCATTTCGTAGTGTGCCAACAATAAATCTAGTCATATTTTGTTGCTTTTAGTATAATTTCAACTATTTCTATTATAGGCAATCGTAGCGCTATATGTAAGTATGATTCTAATCGACAATACGCAATGCCATAGTCAACAAGGAATTACTAAATTTTATTCTCAAACCATTTTTATAACAGCGTAGATACTCTCCATTTTTAACGTTTCACAAAAGGAAGTGGCAAGGTATATGCTGTGCAATGTTGAAGAGTATTTTATAGTAATCTTACAAATCCGATTGTAAATTACAAATTTTAGAATTTTAGAACTTTTTTCATCGCCTTCAACGTGTTCCAACGGTTTTGGTAGCATATTCCATTCATTTCATAAGGATTTGGAATATTGGAAAACTAATAGAATAGAATAGAAGCAACAGTTTTTTTTAATTTGCTACACAATAATAATTTTTTTCTCTTCATAGTTTTCAAAAATGTGTCTGCTTATTACATTTATTGGAGAATGAAAAAATCAAAAAAATATTAGTAAAAAAATCTGTTAATTGAGTAAAGAGAATCCTATTTTGTTATTTGATTGAGTCATCTACAGATTCAAAACTCATGAATATTAGTGGAATTTTTTTGAAACAAATTATGTGACGCCAGTAACCAAAATAAATTCAATAAGTTTACAAAACTGGAAATTTTGTATAATGTTGCCATACTGCATTAGTATAGTTTTGATAAGAAAATAACGTGTCGTAATTCTTCACCCAAAATTATCATACTTACGATTCAGACAATGGTGATTAAAATACGGAAACGCAAACTAATAGAAAAAGTGAGCTTGAAAAAACTACGCAATTGCAGGAAACTTTTTTTTGGCATTTCAACTCAGCGGTAATAACAGAGTGTCGCCGAAACACCTTGTATTTTGCCACATATTTTGCTATTTTAGAATACAAAACCATGTTTTGACCTTGATGTCATCTTGAAATCAAGACGTCATTTTGAGGGCAAAGCGGGTCAAATGAGTCATTGGCACCATCCCGACATTTTTTATATTAAAGTAAGATTTAACTTTGAAATGCTATTTTGACGTCAATAAGCTGTTCCCGGGTGAATGGAGCGTCTCCGAACTATATTAACGTTTTGCTTCGTGCGAAAATTGGTTTTGACCTTGAAAGGTCGTTCTAAAGGTCAAAGTGTCATTTTGAGGTCCAGTGGTGATTTGGGGTTGAAAATAGGCTTCTAGTATTGTCGGAAATATCTTTACTTTTTTGTGTTGTGTAAAAATTGTGTTTGAAACGCTGGCCAGTAGCACTCCTTTTCTCCAGTATTTGATTAAATAAAACCTTATTTACAGTTCAAATGCCCATCTGTAGCGTTGCACGAGGAGTAAGGGTGGAGTGGAATGGAGTTTTTAAGCTACAGTTACGGCAATTCAAGCAACAAACACAGGCAATTACTTTGGTGAAATAAGGAAATTATTTATGGAACTTACATTTTGTAACTGTGTACATTAAAGTGTCAAAAACATTTCACGCACTTGAACAGCATAAATTTGCTGAATTCAAACGCTCGCATTGTAAAACTAAAGTACTGAAAAAATAGAAATAGAAAAAATGAGATTCATAAGTGGCAAATTTATGCAACTGGGAAGGTTCGATTAATTATGAAATTACAAATACTAATTGCTTTGCTGACGCAACTGCAATAAATGACTCGAACTTTAGAATAATTTTTCGAAAGACATCTTCCATCAAATGTCAAACATTCTGAATATTTCTGTTTAGAGTTTCGGGTTAGTTATTCTTGAAGATATCCTACTGACATCGACATCTTAGGAAATATGGGCTTCAGCACAGAAATAATATACTGATTGAAAATTAACTTTTGAAAATTGTATTTTTTTTTTAGAAAACTAGGAACCCGTTGTAAGACAGGAATATACTTCCGTTAACCCTTTGCAATTGTCTTCCGGATGCAATAACTCACTGGGTAATTGACAGCTCATTCAATGAGACTTGAAAGGTTTACACTCCCGTCTGGTTACGGGTTTGCTGTTCAAAAAAAAAAATTTAAAATCTTATTTTTTGGCTTAACCAAATTTGATATCATTGTAAGTCTTTTCTGGGTGGTCTTCGTTGCCTTCAGAGTACCAAGAAACCTCTCAGGTTAGATTTCGGTTTGCAAACAAAAATTTTGTGAATTCGTTTTTACTAACTTCTGATCCTTCCACGTTTTGTTTCATATCACCGCAACCAAAAGAAATTTGTTTTTGTGTGTAGGTAGTAGTTGGAATAATATTGTTTCGAAGGATGCCGTTATTATTCAGCAATTTCTACCATGTTTTCTACAATTTCTGCAAAATTTTTGTAGAATTTGGGCAGCTCTTTAGCAACACAATTTTTTCATTTCCAATAAGTCCAGAATATGCGAAGTCAAAAATTTGCTTTAACAAAATCATCCCTCCCGTACGCTACACATGTGATATGATTGATGGCACTAAACTAGCCACCACATAACTACCTAAAGTTTCAATGGCGTTAAGTGAAGTTCATTCTACGACTTTGGTTACTATTCATTTTATTAAAGACTTGGTAATATAAAGTACAAAATTATTTAGAAAAAAAATTTCTCGTGTAACATATGTAGATGAAATAAATGTATTGAAGCATTTTTATGGTGCTTAATTTTTTTAGGGAGATGTTTAATCACGTTAGTTGAGTTTGGGAATAATTTTTTAGTGTTAGTGCTGGTGCTATTGCGCTTAAAATGTACCGTGTCACCATTTGTAAACCATGCAGTACATGACGTAGCATTGCCACGTCACGTGAAGAAATAAAATTGTATTCAATGTGATTAATGTGTATGATATGGAGTTTCACTGATACTAACTGCATGCAGAACAGTTGCAAACCAATGCATAAATTTGCGTAATGCTGCGCTATAAAATCTTTCCAAAAAATCTGAACGACCATTAGTCTAACTTGCAGGCCGATTTCAGCGCTAACGCAAATCAACGCACGTCATCTACCACTTCCGCTACCTATAAGGTAAATTGTATTTAATGTAAATCGTTATACTTTGTTCATAAAAAAACCGACTTTTTTAATTGTTTACGGATTAGGATTGCGTTTCTTAAAGTATTACTAAATTTAATTTAATTCCAACCAGTTTCCGTCTAGAGCTTAATGTTCTATGTTTCTATGCAGCTGTATCTTTAGAAATTTTTATAAAACTAAAGGTAATCAGGTGTACCACCAAATTTGTTTAGAAATATAAAAATTGCTCGGATTATCCACGTTTTTACTCACTCACTATAAGAGCCTTCCTTGTTTAATGTATAGATATCAGTCTGAATAAAAAAACTTTTACTATTTTTCTAAATTATGTTTCCATGATTGTCGCTTGTTTGTATGAACACTATAAAAACTTTCTAAATATTTGAGAAAGGCATGTAAACAACACTAATAATTTCTTGATATTATTAACCATAAACAATACCAATGTACAATTTAGCAACGCTAATACTTTGTACAACGTTTGAGACAACAACGACTTAAATTAGTTTTTTTTAAACATTTGCCCATTCTTGTAGGTCATCATGGCAGTCAAGAAAGCCTTGGTCCCATGTGCTTGCATTCTACATGTGCTTGCACTCTTTGTCAAGGATGTGGATGCCATTTCGTGTAAGCTGCTGATCTTTGGCTCGGCCGTGCCGACAGGAGGAGGCGTATTGTGCTACATTCCATCGACATGTGAGATTGTCTGTTGTGTAGAAAGCGACAGTAGATGGAATGAGGTAGACTTCAAGGGGGGCGTCCTCACGGGAGCATGCCCTATATTGGCAGACGATGAATGCTTAAGAAGAGACAGACCACCATATTGCTACAACTGCCTTACTAAATGTCCCACACCACCATCACGACAGCTTAGATTCAAAAAAAAATCTTTGTGCTTTTACTGTTTTGTAAATTTCAACCTTAAGAAATCACCACAAGCAAGTGTAAGAGATAAATTAATCGTCTTTCTGATACATCATATTAGTGTAATTTTTGAAAAGACATTTCAAGGTTAAATTTATCCGCGTGTAGCCACACATATATAATGTACTGTTGCGGCTTGAATTGGTACTGCACACCGCTTAAGTGACACTAAAGGAGAGTTATGGTTGTTTGGTTCATTAAAAATAATGTATGAAGAGTGATGATTAATACGTCTATGTCACTGAATGGGCTGCAGGTTCAAAAGGTCACGGATTCTTTAATATGTTCATGTTATACGTTATGTGTAATCATTACACCATTAAGTTGGTATTTGATGAATGAAGGATCGTACGTCATAGCTTTTGATGGGACGCCGAAGCTCAAGTAATTTTAGTATTCACGCTTTTGCAATGAAGGCCAACCTGTTGGGCAGCTTTGTTCAACTAATGCTACCTACCTATTTCTGTGTTTTACATCCATATACTACGTACATGTATATTTGCTTGTTCCAAAACAAGCCAGTCCTAAGCATTCGTATATATGTCCAAGGAAGCCCGTCCTATGGAAACAGGGTTTCAGTATCAATAACTTAGCCCCTGTCTTCTTGCTAGTGCAGCAATAACTGTATATTTTTTTAAATAGTAAGGCACTCATTGCCGCTATTGATGTAATTAAAAATATCAACAATAAAACATCGCGGATATTTTTGATGATATATTGTGTACGTATAATTTTTGTAAGTTTAGTTGAGAGATTCTTTTAACCGAGTTTATCCGAGGACAACTGATTGCCCTGAATAAATGTGACTATATAACCTCCATTTTGTTTTCAGAAATATGAAACAGCGCAACTTTGCAATCCAGAATTGCAGTGAAATTTTGCTTGCGCACCAAACATCGCTGTTTTAGGTGAGGAGGACCCAGAAATAAAAATAACAAATTTCCTGTCTTAGGACGGTCTTCTTTTTCTGGATAATATTATATTATTATTCAGAACATTATTAAGGAGTCTACATCTTTTACTGTCTTTACTATTTTCATTAGAGACAGACCTGAACAACTATAAAATTGACCAATCTTGTCCTTGTAATGTATTGAAATAACAATTTACGAGATTGAGTTACCTAACCTATGTGCAATTGCGAGGGGTTTATTAAATTTGAAAATTAAAATTACGAACACTTCATCGTTGACGCAATTATAAGGAATGAATAAAAAATGCAATTTTTTAATGACGTTTTCCTCCCAACGTCTCATTTTATTTTTGGTTTAGAAGAGCTTTCCACAAATTAAGCTTTCTTTTTAATTTTCTAACTGCTAACAAAATACAAATTGTTTGAAATATATATTGAAATTTTTAATGAAATTATTATTAAATTGTGTGATCAGAAGACACTGGAAATTGAAGATTACTCCCGTGTTGTGGCGAGATTATTTTGCCAATTTCATGTAGTAAAATAAAAAAAAAGCGCGTTGTTTGACACTAACCGAAAGTACCCATGCTAGGACAGAGGATTTTAGCTTTCATTTCTTTGTCTCTCTTCCTTATGACGGGTTTATTTAGGTGGTATTCGTTATATTCAATTCAAATAGCAAAGCAGCGCTACCGCCCTTCACGCCTTTGCTCCTCTATTCAATTTTATTGCTAGTCTTTCAATCAATCAACCAACTCGAGAATAGTCGGAAACTTTTAATAAGCGTTATTTAAGCGTTTAATTTCCAAAAGATCTGACTATGCAGTCTAATCACAATTATAAGGCCTTAAACAAGGTGATATGCTAAAAAATTTGTACGACGAAAAACAAAGGACATTTTGCAGCTTGTTAGAGATTCGAACCCACGTTTTCATGCTAGTGGGGAGAAACAGAAGCTGTTGACGGCAAGACCGACTCATTTGACCGATTTAATGTAATTTTAAATTAGTCCTAAATATTGCAAGTGTGAAAAGTCGGTAATACGGATCTTAACACTAAAAGGCTAAAGGATATAGCGTTTTAGAATGTAAGATAATAATATATTAAATGTACAGATTTAATTTTACTGTCATGAACAAACAAATTTCAATACTTTCTAGCTATAAAACCAACTTGAAACTCGTCGTCAGCTATCAGACTCATTTCATCGTTATTTTAATTCCACACACTTTATTCCAAACAAGAGGTAGTTGGTAAGTAGAAACTTTTTTCATTCAACTGTTTCGTTTTAACTTTGCATTCCTCATTCAACTACAATACTTATCACGTTTTGTATGCACCTAACGAGCTGAGAATACTTTACGGTAGCAAGTCAATACCAAGGAAACCAAAGTCATGATTATGGTCGTTATAGTTTGTAATTTTCTTGGTTTTGGTTTTCTTGGTATTGATATAGAAAAATATTTAACATTCTACCCGGTCGCATTCACCAAACACTGCTTTTTTAATATAATATAACACCTAGCAACGATATATCTCATATTTTCAGGGTAAAACGGCAATCGACAAAAGTTTTGCAATTCTATGTTCGTAATCGTAGCTAATGGTATGGCGGTTTCATGCAAGTTATTGGACGGTGGCTTCGGCGTCCCTTCTGGCCCAGGGTTACCCGGTTGCAGTTCAGTGAACATATCCTGTGGGATAGTTTGCTGCGTTATGGCAGGTTACAGCTGGGATAATATGAACCTCGACATTGCGGTGACCTATGACACCTGTGAAGAGAACGTAGCGATATCGAGCACTCCTTATTGTACTGACCCTTCAAGGATGTCATTTTCCTGCTACCAGTGGGACACAACAAAATGCAGCAGACGAAGGGCGGCTTCCACGACTACTTCTACCACGCCACGCAAAACTGCAAAACTACCAGCATGGCCGTTACTACACTCAACCTCTTCCGCATAACGCCGATCTTTAAGTGAAATTTGTATCATGAGTGTTTATGCTTATATATCTGCCAAATCTATGTCAATTTATGTCAAAAGATATATGAAAAAGCATAATATGATTGATGTGTAACACAATAAATTAATTTGAAGCAAAATTGTTTTCGTCGAAACAAATAATTGATGCCTTTGTGAAAAAAAGCGATTTTCAGAACCCGATCTCCGATATTTTTTTGCTAATTTTGCTGAAAACAAAAAAAAACGCTGGTTTCGCGCTTCATGTCCAACATTTGTAAATGATATTTCAACTCCACCTCTTTATTCAGTGAATGGTTTTGACATTTGTTAAGCTTTAACACATAATTAAATGAAAAATTAAATTAATTAAGTTATTTAATTAATTAAACTTGAGAGGAACGAAAAATTAACTCAATGTATTTCATGAACTGTTTTTTACTCCTCTTGGCATGGTAACATCATATTGGGGTAAAGTGAAATCAGTCTAATTGAATATCATCAAAAACATTTAATCTCATATCTTTCTTTAAAATTACTCCTATTTAGTTATTATTTAACGTTTTTACACAACAGTCAGCACTGCAATCGACAATTATAGAATTGAAATAACACTGTTAAAATGTAGAAAACATAAACCTAAACAAATTTAAGTTTAATTTCATCTTCAACAAAACCTAATTTCCCAATTTTTCTTTGCAAGAGGAAATAATTGGGTAGTTTTTTAGGAAATTTCATATGTCAACTTAACTATACTCAACCAATCTTACAGAGTATTTAAACGTTAATTAGTATTTTGTATCGTGAGGTTTAGGTTTAGGACGGGACTCGAGTCTAGCGCCGTCGGACTCGGTTAAACTCGAGACTCGAGTTCAATGATAATTACTGGAGTTTGCGACCTCTAATTCATACTGTAGAAATCTTTCAAAGTTGAGTTTTGCAATGTAAATTTATGTTAGAAAAGCTATTTTCTGTTCGTTCGTTCTCCCGGTGCAAATTTTTAACATGAGGATGTCTTATTTAGACGGGTAACCTTTCATCCCGCAAAACTTTGTCCCGGAATACGCCTATTCATGCAATCTGTAATGCACGTGTATGTTAATAAATTGGTGCTTTTGTATGTTCTATTAAAAAAGAGGCAATATGATAATTATACCAGAAAAAATGACGTTTTTACAACTTTTTTTTTTAAATTTTGCATTCATTTTTCATAAAAAGACTACCATTTTCTTTCACAAAAGCATTATTTTTTTGTAAACTAATTCTTACGTACGCTTTCTACGCTTGATACACAACGGTAACGGCTACGCCAAATAAAATCAATTCGTTTCACATTCCAACATAAGCACCGTTTTTTAATATGCATTAGGATGGGGCGGGTGATGTTTTCTGGTCGAAACCAATATTTAAAAAAAATACGTAGCCGCGGCATTGGGCCGTGTCAAAAAAAATTCCAAGGTAAAAGAACGTTACATGACGCTACCGCGGATTTAGGCATTTCCTTAAAGTGGAAACCAATAGCAAAAATTTTTAATGGCTATTAGAAATCTTTAATATTAAAATTATGGCTGAATTTTTATGGCTGATCGGGGATTACATAATATAATATAATATTAACAATATATATTTTAAATATTATATTTTAACACAATTTCTTATTTATTTTTTATTATA
>JAQFYP010001359.1:0-15879 GCA_034694865.1 Bilobella braunerae
TTGGAAAATGCGATGCATTTTCACAATTAAATTGCTAGCAGTTTTATACCATTGCACAAAAGAATGCTTAGAGCCGAGCTTTTATTTTTGAAAATGTGCTATAACGTGGTACGTAGCAATTTGATGATTTAATTCGGTATTGTATTCTTGATTTTCCAATAGTGAGGATAGTAATGGTAACTCGAAATCCAGTTTTGTATTCTGGTTTTTATTGTTGCAAATGCATTTAAATCGTGCAACTTTCCATATTTTTTGTTTCTGCTTTTCGTAATGAATTCTTCTGCTATTGTATTTTTGTGGCTTAATACTATTTCTTTGTAACTAACATTTTCATTCTGCAATTTGTTTAGTGTCTTTTAGTAATAGAAATTTCAATTTGGATTTTACTTTCGATTTCATGTAAACTACCCACTCCAAAAAGTTTGAACATAATTTACAACAGATGTGTGAATTTTTCCGACTTTTGTCTCACACTTGATTTTTAATTTTTTACGTTCTCGTGTCACGGCTACCAATCCAAATGAAATTGAAATTAAATTCAAGTGCTATTTTGATTTGCAAGGCTGTGGGAAACACTGCATAATTTTAATTATGCATTGCACTAAAAATGCTTAGAGCCGAACATCTTTTTTTTAAATGTGCGATTACGTGGTACGTAGTAATTTGATGATTTAATTCGGTATATTCTTTATTTTCCAATAGTGAGGGTAGTAATATGGTAACTCGAAATCGAATTTTGTACTCTGGTTTTTATTGTTGCAAATACATTTAAATCGTGCAACTTTCCATATTTTTTGTTTCTGCTTTTCGTAATGAATTCTTCTGCTATTGTATTTTTGTGGCTTAATACTATTTCTTTGTAACTAACATTTTCATTCTGCAATTTGTTTAGTGTCTTTTAGTAATAGAAATTTCAATTTGGATTTTACTTTCGATTTCATGTAAACTACCCACTCCAAAAAGTTTGAACATAATTTACAACAGATGTGTGAATTTTTCCGACTTTTGTCTCACCCTTGATTTTTAATTTTTTATGTTCTCGTGTCACGGCTACCAATCCAAATGAAATTGAAATTAAATTCAAGTGCTAATTGGATTTGCAAGGCAGTGGGAAATACTGCATAATTTTAATTGAAAAACTTATAAAATTTCAATTTTATCCTTACTAAACTTCTATTTAAACAAAAAAATTTAAAGAGACGTAACCAGGAATTGTACCTAATAGCAGGAATTTCTGGAAGATTTCCGGAAGCCTTAACGTGAAAGAGTTTTCGGGCAACTTGACTAATAGCGTTGACATGGTAACAGCCTATTACAGATGCTAGCGTCTAGATAAAGTGGATATAATACATTTTATACTTCAAAAAGATATACTTTCAAATATTGTCTAATTGCTCCTTTGATACCATGGTAAAACAAATAAGGTGCCAGTTTAGCGCTGAAGGTTTGAATTGTACAGTAACTATTTGAGTGACCATTCCCCTCCACCCTGCTTCCATTACCGCTTTAGAGGTCCTTCCTCCTCGGCTCCTAAATTGCCTCTGTAGAAGAAAGTGAGTGAGAGCAAGCGCCTGCGTGTGTTTGAGTACATATGCTTTTTGCAGATAAAACTTTTTGTACAATCCTTATCTCACTCACGTATTACTTTTTTGGCTTTTATTACATGTAATAGGGAGAACAAATTTATTGTAAAATCAAACGTAAGGTAGGAATAACCTAACCTGACCTGGTCACCACAAAACTATCATATTTTGCAATGAATGCATATTTTTATACCATATGTATGAAATAGATTTGGAGAATTTTGAATGCCAGAAATTCTACAAACAAATTTTTTAAACCAAAGAGCGAACTTGGGTTTTAAATTCATAATGGATTTTTTTAAAAATAAACTTTATGTTTAAAATAGAAAAGTTTATTTACAATACAAGGTAGAATATTTTACAGCATTACAAGATTCTCGTGTACGAAACTTGTTTTACTACAATTATCATGTGATTGTTACGCTCAAAAACTTATCTATCTACTGTAAATTTCCAAGTAAACGATATAGTAATAAATATTTAAGTTTCGAGCTTAGTTTCAAAAAGTTGTTATTTGTTTAGATAATGTTAAAAACGGCTAATTTTAGGGTTTGCCGGCCTCCCCCCTCGAAGAGGTACTTTGAAGAACCCATTGGATGAATTTGACGCAGATTTTTTCAATATTAATCGCAAACAGGCAGACAGACTCGATCCAGGGTTACGACAACTGCTCGAGGTCACGTGGGAGGCAGTTTTCGACAGTGGTAAATACAAATAAGTTTATTAGTTACTGTAACTCATTTATCAGGCAAAGCACACGTATGCAGGGTGAGCCTAAATTAGGTTACGCTGTTTGAGGACCGATAATTTCTGTTTTCAATGTTTTGGAAGGACCGGAAGTGTCAAGAAGGATGTCCAGAATTTTGTGAGTCCTTCTAGTCTGTAACTTAAGGTACTTCGATTTTTGAATTTTTAAGGACTCACTTTTAAGCGGGGTATCCTACAGGAAGCCATTTTTTCAAGAATGATCAATTTCATTTTGAAAAACTTTTAGACGTTTGCACTTCATTTCAGTTACTATCCACTACCCATTTTTTTTCGTCGGTATTGGGGAACGCCTACAAGTTTTTCAAAATTTTGGCAACCAAGATGAAATCATCATTCCTGAATAAATGGCTTACTATGGGAGACTCCACTTAAAAATGGGTTCTTACAAATTCAAAAATCCAAGTACCTTAGTTACGGGGGACTTGAAGGACTAACAAAATTCTGGGCATCCTTCTTGACGGTCCTTCGAAAACTTTGAAAACAAAAACCGACGAATAATTTTTTTTTTAATTATTGGTCCTCGAACAGCGTGACCTACTTTAGAGACTCACCCTGTATATTGCAGGGCATTTCACTTTTTAAAAGTAAAATATATTTTAGCGTTAGGAATAAAATAAAATATCAAAATTGCATCTAAAGTTTTGATTCTTAACTTTATTGTGATCTCCTTGATAAATTTTGCAACCGTAGTATATCATGTAATGTGCCTCTGTACTTGCGTTTAGGTGTCAATCCGCAAGAACTACGTTCACAACCAATTGGCGTTTACGTCGGAAATACGTCGTATGAAAGTATGGACGCAACTCGTGCAAGCCTGGACAACATGAGCGGCTACGATGCGACCGGTTCTGGAGGATGCATGTTTGCCAATCGCTTGTCATTTGCGTTTGATTTTCGTGGACCAAGCGTTACAGTGGATACGTACTGCTCGTCATCGTTGTTTGCGCTGCACTTGGCTGCCAAAGCGATTTTGCACGGGGAGTGTGAAGGGGCAATTGTAGCAGGGGTCAACATTCACGTCAATCCTTTGGCATGCGTGTCTTTTCAAATGCTCGGAGTTTTGTCCCGTGATGGAAAATGCAAAGCATTTGACGCCACCGGTAAGAAAATTTAGTTTCAAAAACTTTAACTATCTAAAATTTAAAACTTTATTTAATCAACTTTATTAACTTCAATTTTGCAAACTTAGAATTTGGTTTACAAATACAATTACTAGGTTGCTCAGTTTTGGTTCATCTATTTGTCTGTTCTGTCTGTGCGACGTACCGACGTTGGTAGCGCGGCCATTGAGTCAAATGAAATCTACAATCTCAACAAAATACGTCTACAACAATGACTCCCACAATAATGACGTCTACAATAATTAGGTCTACAAACATAAAGTCAACAATAATGACGTCTACAATAATGACGTCTACAATAGTAACGTCTACAATATTAACGTCTACAATAGTAACGTCTACAATAATGAAGTTCACTACAATGAGGACCACAATTATATGAGGTCAACACGCAATTCAATAAGGTTGTAATTTAGGCTTGAATTGCATGGTTACGGGAACAATTTAGTTTAGTTAGTTTAGTTGGTTTAACACACTGTGGGCAGACTGCCTAGATAATGATAATGTATAATGTAAGATTTCATGTTGCCACCAATTTCAAATTGTTACTCTAACTATGCCATCTAACATTTTTTAAAGTTCATGTTCATTTAACTTCACATTACCAGAAGTGACTTTTATGTGGTTTCAAATACAAAAACCTTCGATTTTTCAATACAAAGACTTAGTAGATAAATGTTGGCAAATGCGCGTTTAAGGGCCAAAATTCAATAGTGTAGTGGGCAATCTGGGTTTCCATGCAGTCAGCTCTTAGTATTTACGCAACTATTTTTCGCGATTCCATATTGTAGAATGTTACAAAAAGAAGCTAAAATGGGGTCTAAAATATGGGGCAAACGGGCCTAAAGTGAAAAGTTGATCTTTTTAGTTAACCTAAAATTAAGCCTTAAAACAGAGATAAATAGATCTCAATTCGCCACTGCAATTGTCATCTTTTTATGGTCGTACTTTCCTGTCCGTGCGTGCGTAATAATCACACAAGAGTAAGGACTTTCCATTTCAATCATTTTAGGTTTTCTTTACTCTTTAAGGCCTATTTTTGGACTCTTTATTAAGTAGCGTTCGTTACTTTATGGTTTCATTCTGTCTGCCCGTCCGCCCGTCCGAGTAGAACAATTATTGCAGGAACTACAGAACATATCTCGAATCTGTTTGCATTAAGATTGTTCAGATTAACAATTACAGATACTTAAAATACAATTGAGATTGCCCTTTTACTTCAAAATAATCTATTGACCTAAAATGGCTCATTAAAATTTTTTACTATTGCTCATTTTAATAATTTGCAGAATTTCCTACTGACGCTCCTTGAGTGACCGTTTTAACCACGGCTTATTTAGGAGCAATTTATTAGTCCTATTACTTGATTTGTTATTTGTGTGTAACCGTTTTCTTGGTTTATATGAATTGTGCAGGTGACGGATACGCACAAAGCGAAGCCGTGGCAGCAATCTACATCACCAAAAAACCGTTTGCCAAAAGATGCTATGCCACCGTGCTCAATACTGGAACCAATACAGACGGACACAAGGAAAATGGCCTCACGTATCCGTCAGGTGATGCTCAAGCACGGCTCATGCGCAGCACGTACACTGAAGCAGGAATACGGCCAGAAGACGTTTACTACGTCGAAGCGCACGGAACCGGAACGACTGCTGGAGATTTCGAGGAACTCCAGGCCATCACCTCCGTGTTTTGTCAAAATCGACCAATTACAGCACCTCCTCTTCTGATTGGCTCCTGCAAAAGCAACATGGGCCACTCAGAAGCGGCCTCCGGACTCTGCAGCGTTATAAAAGTGCTATTGTCTATTCAGCATGGACAAATTCCAGCAAATCTCCACTATGTCACGCCCAACCCACAAGTGCCAGCGCTGGTTGACGGACGCTTACAAGTAATTTCGAATTTCTTAAACTTAATTTTTTCAAACAAAAAACTTCAAATGAACGATTGATTGAATGAAAATTTTGACGGATAAATTTTCAAATTATTGTATTGCTAGGTAGTTGATCACCTCTCAGACGTCACCGGCGACGTTTTTGGCGTCTGCGCAACAGGAGTGGGTGGAGCCAACGTCCATGTCATTCTCAGAGGTAGACAACCCCTTGTGCAAAAACCGAAATTGGACAACTTGCCCCAATTGATACCATTATCAGCCAGAACCTCCGAAGGGATTCAATGGTGTTTAAATAAGGTATGCAGACAATTTTTTTTGATTTTTTTTTGGAACACACTATTGGTAGAATCAAAAGTTTTAGAACAACTTTGCTTTCAAACAGTACAATTTTTAAAGGTTGCTTTCTAAACTTAAAGTTAGAGAACGAATTGGACCTTGAAGCAATACGTCTCCTGTCAAAAATGCACGAGCTGCCTCTAGCAAATCACAGAATTAGAAGCTACGCTGTATTAAACGCTGATCAGAAAACGTCGGTTGTTGCTGTAAGTAGTTGGATTTTCTAACTTGCACGTTAAAAAAACTAGCTTTAACTAACTAACTTTGAGTTATTTTAACACTCCAAATACTGCAGGAAACAGCTACAACCAAAAGGCCGCTGTGGGTGGTATTTCCTGGAATGGGGACACAATGGGCTGGAATGGGCCGTGAAATTATGCAAATTGACACAATACGAAAGTCACTTGAAATATCAGCCTCAATTTTAAAGCCTTTTGACCTTGACCTCATTGACATCGTGACCAATCAGGACGAAGGAGGGCTGGAGCCTTTTGGCCCGGTTGCCTTTGCCGCTGTTGGGGTTAGGAGAACTGGAACTAGCCTGATTTGCAATTTCTAAATTTTGTATCCTGAAAACACTACTAGATCGCTTTGGTTGATTTTCTAAAATCGCTGGACTTGGCTCCAGAGGGCTACATTGGGCATTCCGTCGGAGAAATGTTGTGCGGTTATCTCGATGGGTGCTGGACACAAGAGGAGGTTCTTCTATGTCAGTATCACAAGGCATCTCTGCTGAACGAATTGAAGGATGACTGCGCGATGGCCTCTGTTGGGTTGACATGGGACGAGGCTATGTCACAGTGTCCCGAAGGGATCTACCCTGCCTGTCACAACGCCCAGGACAACGTGACCTTGTCAGGTCGCAAGGCGGCCCTGGTGCAATTCGTGGAAGAACTCAAATTGCGCGGCGTTTTTGCCAAGATGGTGCCCACTGGGGGCGTGGCCTATCATAGTCCACATATCAGCCAAATAGCCACTCGTCTGGAACCGTTCATAAAGTAACGCTGCAATTTTAACAAGTCTAAATAGAGTGCGCGAAATTAAAAAATGCGCTTTCTATACTAGGGAAGTCATTAAGGGCTTTCGACTCAAGTCTCCCAAGTGGATTTCCACGGCGATTGTTGAGGACCCTTTAGACACCAAGGAAAAATACGTGACGCCTGAATACTTTATTCACCAATTCGTGTCGCCGGTTCGATTCCACTCGGCTGTGAAAAGAATTCCGTCAAATGCAGTCGTACTGGAATTAGGTAGCCATTCCCTTTTTCAAAATATTTTGAAAAGATCACTTGCTTCCAGCGTTACGCTGATTCCTACAATGCGGCGAAACGCTGATGACAACGTTCGACGACTCTATAGCGCCGTTGGATCTCTCTTTCTCAACGGTTTCCAGCCAAAATTTAGCGCCCTCTTGCCGACAATGGAAGATGGAGACATTTTGGCGCCAAATTCAAAGTGCAGTATTTCGTCCCTTGTGCAATGGAATCATTCCAAGAAATACTTGCTCTTTGACTTCGTGCACGTAAATACACTAAACATTAGGACTGAAAGTATTTGTTTAAAGTATGTTTTCAGATTATGTTTGTACAGAAAGCTTCAGCGCGACACGTGACCAAAGTGTCTCTGCTTGACAAGGAGTGGGCGTTTTTAAAGGGGCACAAAATCGATGGACGGATTCTGTTTCCAGCCACTGGCTACCTGGTATGTAGTCAAATTCCCGACCTGCTCAAAACGTTGTAAAAGATGGTTTTCAAAAAAACTTTTAAAATAATGTCCAGGTCTTGGTATGGAAGGCCTTTGCATCTCTCCTAAAGAAACCGTGGCGTTCACTTGGCGTCAAGTTTGAAAATGTTACTTTGCACCGTGCCACGGTTCTCCAAACTGAAAGTAACTTTTATTTTGTAAACAAAAAAATTATATTCAAGAAACTTTTAGAACATAACTTTTCAGGCGCGGTCGAGTTTGCAGTGAATATTTTTGAAAGCAATGGGAGTTTTGAAATTATGGAATCGAAAATGGTCGTTGTTTCTGGGAAAATCGAAATTCTTGAAAACAATCAAAATTTTCATAACAATAACAATATTGAAAATTTCAAAATCCCAAATCATGTGCTAAAGAGTGAAGATGTGTACAAGGATCTACGCTTAAGGGGATATGAATACACGGGAGATTTTCAGGGGATCTTGAGCTCAAGCCTTTTGGGTAATTAAAAAAAACTAGCAGGATTTTAATTTTAATTTTTAGGTTTGGCTATCTCCAATTTTTTTATTCATTATAATTTTAAAATATAACTAAAATATATTATATGTTACGTTTTATATAACGTCATGTGATTTACTTATGACACTGTTTGTGTAAAGGTGACTACGTAACAGTGCGCTGGTGTCAAGAGTGGATCACATTGTTGGATACGATATTTCAAGTTGGTGTTTTGCCTTTGCCTATCTCTGAGGGTGCCATATACTTACCCACAAGAATTACGAGTGTCGAAATTAACCTAGGAATCTTTGAAAATTTGAAAAATTATGAAAATATTTCTGTGCGCTTCTGTTCTAAAACGAACTGCATATCAACTTCTGTTGTTAAAATGAGCGGCCTTCGATTTAGTTCTGTTCAGAGGAAAAAACGGGTAACCAACTTGGTTCAAATTTAGCAATTTGTATTTTTAATATTTGTATTTTAGAAGGTAGGACACCCGTCGATTCTGAGTTGGACATTTGTTCCATACATGAACACGGAAATGCTTCCCTTTGATGACGTCCTCAAAATTTTGGTTGACATAGTCTTGGAAAATACTACAACAAAGACATTGAGCGTATCAGAGTTGGGCGCCGATGCCAAGGAATTGTCGATTGTGCACAAAGTAGCTGAAATTGTGAAATTAATGCCTGGGAGGAAGGTAATGTCTTCCAAACCGTTCACTCAATTGATCAGTAGTGAAGTCATTAGCATGGCTAGTTTAGCTAGTTCTATTTTTTTTGCGTATTTTTTTGTGTAATATTTTCAATTTTCTTGAAGGCCTCTACTACAGAGTCGAAAGCACAGCTATACGTTATACAAAAGTTGACGTATCTTGATGAATTTCAACATGCGGCATTAACTTTGGATAAAAACGGATTTATTTTGTTCATTTTGAAAACGTTTGTCTCTGAATCCGAAATTTTGAAAACATTGAGACCATTCTTTGGCCTTGTGACGTTCATCGCGTGTAAACATTCTGATGAGACTTTTTTCTACCTAGTCAGAAAAGTAAGTCAAACAATTTATTGAGTTGTTTAAAATGATTCTCGAACTAATTTAATAATTTGTATTTCGACGTTCTAGCCTCCTGTTAATTTGTGTCCCGAAGTCACAATCCCTGTGAACAATACAAATTACGACTGGATAGAACCCTTACAAGAGGCAATTTCCAAGGAGTCATTGACCTCACGAATTTGGTTGACCTCGGATGACCCTCATTCAGGATTGGTTGGTTTCGTCAACTGCTTGCGTAAAGAAGGAGTAAGCTCAGTACGATGTCTCATTTCGTCACATCCAGAAGTGACAGAAGAACTGCGGGATTCAGATTTGGTTATGAACGTTTTTAATAGTGGGAAATTCGGTTCATACCGAGGAATAAATGTACGTGAGTATTCGGAAATGTCTTCTGCGCACGCGTATTTAAATGTGCGCAACGGAGATTTAGACAGCGTTGCTTGGATTGAAGCTCCTAAACTAGAAACCGTTACTAACAAGACTTTAGTGAGTGTTCATTATGCGCCGCTCAATTTTCGTGACATGTCAGCTACAGGAAACCTGCCTCCAGATACACATCCGGACGATATTTGGCGCGAATGCGTATTCGGTTATAGTGGGATTGACCCTCTCGGAAACGACATGATGGGCATGGTTCCCTCGAAAGGGCTCTCGACCCATGTACAGGGTGATCCATACTTTATGTGGAACGTTCCTAACAACTGGACTTTGGCGCAAGCGTCTACTGTACCAATCGCATACACAACTGTAAGAAAAATATTACGCGACTTAATAAGCTCTCGGTACAAAATACAACTGTTCTAGGCCTACTATGCTCTGATGATTCGTGGGAATCTTCAACGTGGTGAATCTGTGCTAATTACTTCTGGAAGTGGTGGAGTGGGGCAAGCTGCCATTGCAATTGCGCTAAATTTGAGTTGTGAAGTTTGCACAACCGTTGGGTCCAAAGAGGAGAAGATGTGGCTCGCCAAAACGTTTCCACAGGTTCAAAATTCAAAATTTGAAAATTAAACTGAAACCTACTTCACGTTGGATTTCCAAATTGTTTATTTTGTTTTAGATTTGTAACTGCAAAATTTCTCCATTATTACAAACAATAATTAAATTCTATTGAAACCGTTTAATCATGAAAATATAGCTTTTCTTTTGCCAAATTTCAGATTGAAGAAGATCATATTTTGTGTTCTCAAAGCACAGAATTTGCGGGCGAAATTTTGAAATTTACGAAACGTCGTGGCGTAGATGTTGTGTTGAATTCCTTGGCAGGCGAGAAGCTCAAAGCCGCGTTGTCAACACTTGCAAACGCTGGGAGATTTTTGCAAATTGGAAATTTTGACTTGTCTCAAAACACCCAGCTTGGAATAGAAATATTTTTGAAAAATATTTCTTTCCATAGAATTCTTCTCGACACCTTACATTTGGAGTCAGAAAATTGTGCTGTTCACAAGCAAAAACTGAAAATTCTAGTTTCAGAAGGAATTAAATCTGGCGTTGTTCAGCCGCTGCCAATCACAGTTTTTGAATCTGCGCATGCGCACGAAGCCTTAGGGTACATGGCCAGCGGGAAGCATATGGGGGAAATTGTGTTGCGCATGCGTGGCAACAATGACACGTCACCTCTCCTCAGAGTGATTCCGTGCACATATTTCCACCCTCAAAAAACGTATGTCCTGGTTGGTGGGGTGGGTGGATTCGGCTTGGCCATGGCGGCCTGGCTGATAAGCCGTGGCGCTCGGAACGTGGCTCTGGTGGGACGAAGCGGTATTACCACTGGTTACCAACAACTTCAAATTTCCCGCTGGCAAAGGTCAGGGGTTAATGTCAGTGTGAGCAAAGCTACCTTACAGAATCTACAAGATTGCGAAACTTTTCTGCAAGGGTGTGAGGCAGTGGCGACCGTTGGAGGCATTTTTAATTTAGCAATGGTAAGAAAAATATTTTTCTTGTGTTTGTTTTTTGTTTTGTTTTAATTACAAAATTTAAAATCTACTATCTTCCTACCTAAGATCCAGAAGCTATTATTACACTACATACTTTGGTCAAAAAAATATAATTAATTAATTCGCTAATTTGGAATACTCAATATTGAATGAATTATTTATTTGATATATGGCGAACCCAAGGTCAACATGATTACATTATGAATTAGTTTGAATATCAGTATCATATTAGAGTGTTTAAAGTCTATTTTACAGGCTTATTAGTCAATGGTAAGTACGCAGAATTTTATAAGAATTTAAATTTGAGTAACTAAATAAGTTTTCTCAATACTAATTGTCTTATTCTTTGTCCGTCCGTCCGTGTGTAGCAATTTTAGCAATCCTTGCGTTCTCTATCATAAGATTTAATTTTAATTTGATACCTTTTATTTTCGAAAATTTATAGTAAGGGTTAATTTATTAGATATAACTCTAATTTTAGAACCCAAGAAGCAAACCAAATCCGTCATAAGACGGAGCCTAACTTGCTATTTCACGTCGTCTATTATTTTTATTTGGTGAAAGTTTTTTATTAAAATGCTCATTTACAGAAGTCAGCCGTGCCGTTTGTTTTTGTAAGGGTTGGTGTGCTGTAGTGCAACTCAACTTTTTGAATTTTGAATTCACGCGCGTAGACTCGTTTTGTTATGAACGCACAACCGCTGATTGGCTAATGAAAACTACGCCTATAAAAAAAACGACATTTATTAAGTGTAATATTTTTTGCAGGTACTTAGAGACGGTTTCTTTGAAAACCAGAACGCTGAAAATTTTCAAAGCGCTGTTACCCCTAAGTATGGATTGACTCGAACTCTAGATCAGGCTTCGCGCAGGCTCTGCCCACATCTGGACTACTTTGTAGCCTTCGCGAGCGGTACTGCAACCTATGGGAACCCTGGCCAATCAAACTACGCTTTGGGAAATTCAGCACTGGAGCGCTTAATTGTTCAGCGGCGTGTCGACGGCTTTCCAGCCCTGTCAATCGCCTTCGGACCAATTGACGAAGTGGGCTACTACCAAGAATTCAAGAGCGGAGTAGAGGTGCTCGGGGGTGCTCTACCGCATCCTTTGACTTCTTGTTTCAAACTGTTGGACCAATGGCTCCACCCTTCTTTTCAAAGTGACAGTGGTCTCGTGTCCAGTGTTCTAGTGAAGGATCAAGACAAAAGTGTGTCGCAAAGGGAAACGAATGTGACGTCACTGACGCAGAAGATTGCAGAGGTGCTGGGCTTGAGCGCGGCAGAATTTGAATCAAAGAAAGATTCCAGTCTCGGAGATTTGGGACTAGATAGTTTAATGGTCATGGAGGCGAAGCAGGCAATCGCTGAATTTGGCAACGTCGAAGCGTTAAATTCTGTCAAAATTCGAAATTTAACCTGGTATAACATTCAGGAATTTGAAAGTACCAGAGTTTGAAACGTAATAAAATAATTTCAGCAAGAAAGGTAACATAATAAGTGTCGAAAATTTGATTAGTATAAGGCTACATTGTGCATGATAAACATAACTTTTTTCTGTTTGAGTCTATTTAAATCTAGACATAGTTCAATAAACTCGGTTGCTGTTAAAAAAAATAATGTAGGTTAACCTCAGCAAGTCTGTCATTGGGTAGGTGTATTCAAAATCAAATCAATCCAACTACGGTATTGCCAATTGAGCGATGGATCGCTTAATTGTTCAAAGTTGGTGTTGGATAGTTTAAATGTCGTGGTGCTGAAGGAAATACTACCTGAATCGGACAAAGTTGAACAATTAACAGCTTTTCTAAGAAAAACTTAACCTTGGTTAAAATCTGGTAGAGAGAAAAACGCATGAAAGTATTTTTTGTATAACAAATTTTAAATATCAAGATATCTAATTACTATCGGTAAAAGGAATTTTTAATAAATAGTATAAATAGTACGTCCAAAGACGGGAGCACCCTTTAGTGCCATATTCAATTGTGTAACTTTGCATTCTCAACTTCATGTTTCTTTCTGGAGAAATAACTCACAATCTAATCGAGAAATGGAAACTTAGGCCTAAAATTTTGAAGAAAATACCTCAAGGGTTCTCCCCTTTCAGGACGTGCTCATTCGGCTAGTTTTAAATATTAAACAAATTTCACTGGTTTGTTAGGAGTGAACATATACATATTTGATAGGTAATAGATAGATACATATTCTAATAGTTCTTCTAATTATTTACTTTTTTAACCTTCAACACACTGTTTGATATGTATATATTCTTACAATTAAAAAAAAGTTTACAAATATTTTCTAATCTTATTTTCACATGCACTTCACAATTTGATTTCTAATACTGCTATAACATTGTAATATGTAAATTGGCCTTGCCCCATAGGCTATTGTTTACGAGGGGTGGTAACTACACTAATAAGCGGAAATACTATGAGGTGCACTGGGTATCGTGAACGCATTTGAAGAAAAAATTTCTATTCAAAAACAAGAAGAGCTCGTCCAAAAACAAAGGAGGCCTTTAGATAATTCATGTTATATTTGCTAGGCCATTCAGACATAACTGTTTTGGGTTTACGTTAATTTTTATAAAAAAAAAATCGTAAAAATTTTCAATTTTAAAGTTTTAGAAATTTAATAGCTTCCCTACGGCTCACATCAGCAGTTGATGCGTTGACTAATAGCAATAGCACTACTTACTTGTCGTTCCAGCTGCTCTTGCTTCATCAATAATCATTGGCTATGGCCGAAATACCTCTTCATACGCTATCAAATTAGAGCTATTACTTTTGCTTTACTTTTTGCCCCCTCCTGTCGTAGGACGAGCTTATTCGGCTAGTTATAAGTACATTTAATTTTCAAATACAAGCGTCCATTTTCTTCTCTCATCTAATAATAATTGACAAGACCTTAGTAACGTTACCTCCATGCTCTTAACATTACGTGGCTTAAGTGCATGCAACTACCTGAAAAAGGGTTCTTTTGAGAAAGGGTCGACTACCTGAAAAAAGGGTTCTTTTAAAAAAGGGTTGACTACCTGAAAAGCGGTTCTTTTAAAAAAGGTCTTTCTACCTGCGCATGCAGGCGAAATCGCCGCATGTGAAAAAAAATCATAAGTCTCTATGCCACCCAAAATGACCCCTTGACCTCAAATTGACTTTTCAAGGCCAAACCCTACTTTTGCATTTAACAAAAAGTTATAATGGTTCCAAGGACCCCAGAGCCCCCTTGACCCAAAAATGACCCCTTGATCTCAAATTGACTTTTCAAGGTCAAACTCTACTTTTGCATGAAACAAAACGTTATGATGGAACCGACCACAAAGTGACCTTTCAGGGTCAAACCATACTCTTGCATGAAACAAAAATCTACTTTATAAGGGAGACCTGTGGGTAATGTACGATGCACATGCACTGTATAGCTCTGCTTGAGCATATAGGCATGTGGTATGCGGAGGGGTGGATGGATGACGCAATGCACTGTGCATGGAAAACGAGAGAAAAAAAGCAGCCAATCAAATAATTTAGGCTCTAGATGTAGTGAGTTAGCCATGTATAGTGACTGCGAGACTATTGTTACTGCGGGAAGCGACAAGCAATCAAGCGCCGCGGAGCGGCGGAGCGCAGGCTAGTTTCTTTTAAAATGCTTTTGTATTAGGATGCCCATATTTGGCGCTAGGTGCATGAAGTGGACTGTTTTTGTGTAACAGTCCCCACGCTGTGCTCTCCCTTAGAAATTCGTGTAATTTAACCTAAGACTCATAAATGACGTGAGATACTATATCTATACTATCTATCTATACTATCCCCCCGAAATAACACAAAATCTCGACGAATTAGCTCATTTTAAGCATTTTTGGGAAAATTTTCTACTTTGAAAATTTTTCACCTACCGCCCCAAAAAACTTGAAAAATGAATGTAAATAATTTCATAACTATTGATGTAATAGTGAATAACGTTGGCAAATGATACATGGCACAATGATTCTGTTCAAAATTTTAAAAATGCCTTGAAAACCTTAGTGAGCAGAAGTTTTTGTCCTTGTGTAGATTAAAATTAGAAGGTACAATATTACGGTATTGTAATACAAATTTTTTCCACTGCTACACACTCATTAATTCCCCTATTTTATTTTAACGAGAAATTGAGTAATGTGTTAACGTATTTACCCAAGTGTTTAATTCTTTGGGTGAAATAAAGGAACGCTCTTTTATCATAAGCATTTATCATCTTCGCGAAGCTCTATTTTCGCACACTTATGTTAGTGTAATAAGTCATTTAATAATTTAAACCAGTAGCGTGCATTCTTACTAAATTAGTACTTTATGTTTTGTATGATTAGTCAGGGAAATATTAATATACTCTACAAACGAATATGTGTTTGATGAACTTGGAGTCAATAGAATCCCACTGAATTAGATCGAGGTTGTTTGATTGGTTTTTTCTAGTATTGGTAGCAGTAAAATATGATTCAATGAAAGTATGGAAGGAGCAGTAATAACTATGAAGCATATGAAGTAATTTTATTGCAGCACAATTTTCAACCTCTCCTTTCGAATGAAGTTGCATGTATATTATTTAGTAGTTATTAGTTTACTAATTACTTTAGTATTATTTGTTAATTTAAAAAATTCTGGGATGTTTACTTTACAATATTAAACTTTGATTAGGAACACTAAAAGTTCAAGCGATGGTTCTCAGGAAAAGACTTGACAATCTGCAAATTACTTTGCAACCCATCGTACTCAACAAAATACTTTTCGCTTTTGAAAGCCGCATAGAAGTGGCCGGTAGACTGTGGCCCGTAATGAACTGTTAAAGCAAACAGACGATATCTTATTCCTAATATTGTAACATTTTTAGATAATTCTCTTGGTCGGGCAATACGAGTAGTGAGTAGGGTCGGTGTTACTGATACAAATCTCTGGGTTAAACCGATATGAGAAAAAACCCCTTTTTTCCACCCACCCTACATGAAAATTT
>JAQFYP010001360.1:0-15879 GCA_034694865.1 Bilobella braunerae
TCTGGACTTTTGACTATTGCTAACAAGGATTTTAACGAGTAAATGGCTTGTTCCATTGTGTTAATTTTCTATTGACTTAAGCAAAAAGATCAAGAGAGAGAGATGTTTCTCGTTTCACTTCTCAATTCGAACTCAATTTACACCAGTTGGAGAGCCGATTAGTTAGTAAAAATGTGAAGATCTTAGTAATTGTGTTCAAAAGTGATATTGGGCGATAGTTTATGTGATCGTAAAGGTTTCCTTTTTTATATACCGGAACAATGATTGCTTCGGACCAAGTTGCCGGCGTCACACCACTGTCGAAAATTGTTTGGAACACCTTGCACATTTTCCAAACGGGTTCTCCTTTGATTGTTTCCCAGATGTCATTTGGGATTTTGTCCGGGCCTGGTGATTTTCCACTTTTAAGCGCTTTGAGTACAATTCGGATTTCCAGTGGGTTAATTAGAGCATCAAGTAGAGAATCCGTGATCATGTTATTGACACTTTGTATTGGTTTGCTTAGCGGTTGCTGCTCGTATACGCTACAAAAGTGCTGATACCAGATATCCGGCGTAACTTTTTCATTAACATGTATGCGTCTACTCCGATGGGTGTTGATTTCGTCCCAAAATTTTGTTGCATGGTTTGTCCTCTGGTAGTCCCTAACTCTGTTGTTGAAGTGCTCCTCCTCTTTTGTTGCCCAAATTTCTTATAAGATATGCTATTAAGCGCTCAAAATAGGAGTTAAGTGCTGCCTTCTTTTTGTCCGTTTTCCATGCTTCTATTCGTCTATAGTGTCTTAGAGCCTTGTTTTTTCGTATTTGGCAGAACAACATTCTTTTGAAAAAAATTTGTTGTACTGTGAAGAGTAATGCGTGTGGGCTTGACTACGTCCATTTCATAACACTTGTCAGATATTGCATTTGTAATTTGACACTGTGCAAGGTTAGCATTTTCTGACATTGTCGCGACACAGTTGTTTAATCCCTGCACCGCAGCCCGACGCTTTTCTAGAGAAAGAGGGAGGGTAATTTTTTCTTTAGGTTGAGAGGTGCCCGTGCCTGCTGTTTCAATATCAATATTGATTGTAGTCATTACTGGAAAATGACCAAAAATGAGTGTGAGAGACACAGCACCTAAAATTTCTCAATGAGTTCAGCAGCTGGTGTAGAATGTACGAGGTAGTCTATTACACTTGTTCCCCTTGCACTGTTTAGGAACGTGTTTTCGCGATTTCTTTCACCAGCGTGTGCCCTGTTTCCAATTTCCAGTCCGCATTCATTCAGTAGAAATTTCATTCATTCCAAGAAAAGTTTTCCATTCTTATTGAGTGTCTCATCACAGCTCATTCTATTGGAACCGTGAACTGTGTTGGCGCCAGCGGTTCTCGCATTAGCATAACCCATGCCAATTTGGTATTTGTACTTCGGATTTGTATTAGCCTTGCAGTCTAAGCATTCCTTCAGTTTTGTTTTGTAACTGTTCCAGTATGAGAGGTAAGAAAATGATAGCATAATTTTTTCTTCATTTTAAAACAAGATCTACACTTCAACTACCTCAATTAACAGTCGAGGTGAAAATTATGCAAAATTTAAAATTACATAAGGCAAAGAAGGCCAGTCCAAAAAGGCCATAAAATTGAAAAGTGGAATTCTCTTGTTATTGTGACGGGCTTGTTTGGTTGTTTATAGGAGCATAATACCTAATTAGGTATTATGATACCTTGTAATACATAAACTCTCTTTTTTAGATTGTTGAACATATACTCCGATTTGGCAGCTTGAAGCAGCTCGTCTTCGATGTCTGAGTATAGACATGAACAATAGCATATGCAAGCGCCTGCAACAGAGCAAAGACGCAACCGTCAAGTTACAAGACCCATGGCACATCAAACACTTCTTGCGTACTTTTGAAAACAGATTTGGGCACTTGAAACTACTGTTTCGAGCAGTTTCTTTTAGGTATGGTGCATATGCTGTTCCGGAATTTGTCGCAATTCTCGGGTCGGAAGTAGTAGTCAATTTGAAAGGGTTGGCAGTATTTGTGTTGTCACGTGACGACCTAGTTAATGTGACAAACATCCGTTCTTTGAGCGTGCACGGCCTTCCAAACATCGCAGAAATTGCTTCTATGGGGGACGTGCGCCTACCTGCCTTGCGCAAGCTTAAAATTTTTCCATACCCGGATGTAGAGTATTCTGGAGATGAGTTGAATTTAGAGTACATCAAATCGTGGCTTCAATTGGCTCCGTCATTGCGTCTGCTCTTTAGCGCAATTTCAACATCGCTTGGGCCTGCGCAAGTGACTCATTTATTTTCGACTCATGCGCCACTATCAGTGATTCAGCTCAATGGATTTGACATTTCTTGGGAAAATGGAGAGGTAAGGTGTAGTCACTAACCCAGATTAGGTAAAAATGCAAGAATGAGTAGAATTCATGTCAAAAGCCATAAAAGTAGAAAGAAGAAGCAAAAGTTATGATTCAATTTAAACCATGTTTTGAGATTATTGTATAACTTTTCATATGTAGAAAACCTTTAGTGGTGGGTAGAAATTATCCCCTAAAATAATATTTTGTTTAACAAAATTAAAATAAAAAATTGTAATTTTGAAACAAATTACAATTAAGAATTTTAATTTCGAAACAAATTACAATTAAAAATTTTAATTTAAAAAAATTAAACCTAAACCATGTCCACTCTGCGTTGTTGCCAGGCTTGATTTATCTAGCAAGTTACTATTATTTTTCTTAATGTTTACTCCGATGTCTACTCCAGCAAAGTCATGTTCTAGACTAATTAAAGTATGCTAAAAACATTAGGAAACGAAATAGTCGTTTTTAATATGAACGAAACGTGGCAACATTTGGGAGTGGACATGGGAATAAACATTGGGAGTAATCTGCAGGAGTGGACATTGTCTTCATTATGTTTACTCCCGCCAAAATTTCATTTATGTTGCAAAGTATGCCGCCCATACTCCCAGCCGTCTTTGCAGGATTGGACAAAACATGTCAAAATTGGAGAATTTTGACATACTATAAAAAATAAATTCAAAATGGATAATGGAGGGGACCCAAGTTTACTATTAAAAACATCCGAACCCTTGAACAGAAACCTACTTTGAAAGGTTTTCTCATGAAGTTAAAATAGAGCCTAATCTCATTCAAATTTTATTCTTAAGTAGTTGAAGGCATCTCTCTGACAGCAAATGTATCAACAGCTGTCAAAGTGTTTCAAGTTTTATTTATTTGTGATTCCTTAATAAATTTAAGTTTAGTTAAAACATAACGCTCAGCAGAATACACACCCCGTTCAAATAAAAATATGGTTACTATTTGCCGCCTTCGCACATCTTGATGACTTGGTTTTGGACTATAGAAGATGGAAAATACCACAAAATATCTTTCGGCCACATTTAAAAAAAGCAAGTTGAATACAAGTTACATGTTGGTTAAACGTTATAACATAAACAAGCCTTTGCGTTTGGAAGTGTGTGCGCACAACAGAATTTCAGACTATTACGTTACACTAGATCAGACTTCTGAAATATCAGCTCTTCAACTTAAAGTGGTTAACATTTAAGGTGGTCTGTAAGAAAGTGTAAAAACTCGTATCTTGCGTTTGTTAAAACTTTTATTAAAGTTTTTATTTAAATTGTTATCCAATTTGTTTCATGACTATAGGTTGCATTCTCGATAATTTTTATCGATAAAAACAGTATTTATCAATAATATATTATCGATATTATCAAAATTTATCAAAAAATAACTATTTCCACTGCACTCTTTTTTATTAGGCAACTAAGTAAGTTATTAAAATAATTCCATTAGGTTAAGGTACCGTAGCAACAGCAAGACGTTTGTCAAATAGATAAGAATAGCATTGAGATCAAGTTTCCTGATTCATGGACGATCCGTGGACAGCAAAAATCTTTTAAAAATCTAACAAAAAATTCAAAAAATAAATGAACCTATAATGAAGCAAAATAAAGACAAATAATAAAAACAGCTAAATCAAATATTTTGTTTAAAAATTCAAAAACAAAATTTTTTTTGAGAACGGTTAAAATTGTTTTCATAATCATGTTTAGAATGATGAAAAGCTTCTTAAAAAATTCAAAATATTTTGTAGCATGATGATATAGTAAAAATTTTACCGTTTAAGGCACCTCTGCACGCGAATTTACTGCCACATTTAAAATTTATAAGAAAACACGTGGCTCTTACGTAAACACATTTTTAATTCATGTGGAAGGCAAAAAAGCACAGCAAAAATAAAATTTCCACATCACATGGTGACACGGCACACTTTAAAACCTTTCAATTAGGAATCCACTTAATAGAGAGGTTTCGCTACAATCCAAAATGATTTAGATTCGGATTCAGCTTCGGAAAAAGTTAAGCTAAGCTGAATCAATTTAGTTTCACAGTTTTTGGTTTCGCTACAATCCAAATACGATTTGGATTAGGATTCGGCTTCAGAAAAATTTAAAAGCCTTCTTTTTAGTCGTTTAACCTACAAACTTTAGTTTTGCTATTTTCGTAGATTTTTGTAGTAGAGAAAATCAGTTACTGTTGTTACTTCATTTTTAGTTCTAAACTAATTAGTGAATAAGTATAAATTCTGGTTCCCGTTTGAAAAATAAGATTTTGAATGAGTTTTAATACATCCTTAAAGGTTATTTATTAGGTTAGTTTTGTTATCAAATTTATGTACTTAATGTAGCACAACCTAACCAAACTAACCTACTTATACTTTAACTATCGATGACATCGCACGATCTCTAATCAGTGCGGCCTTTTCCGCTCGAGTTGACTACCACTCTGTTCCATGTCATCCTGCAGCAACTATTACCCTTGTGAGTATTGATCTGCGGAGAAGCACAGGAGGGCTTCATTT
Source organism: Bilobella braunerae (assembly GCA_034694865.1). NCBI lineage: Eukaryota > Metazoa > Arthropoda > Collembola > Poduromorpha > Neanuridae > Bilobella > Bilobella braunerae. The sequence goes on from JAQFYP010001360.1 coordinate 4,884, forward strand.
TGAACAAAAGGTAATTTTTAGGCAAAAAAAGCTAAGAAGCTTTATTTAAAGAATGTGCGTTCTTTTAGAGCGTGCTCCCCTTCTTTTTTTTGATACTAATAAAAAAAATTCCGAATTTTGAAAAAGCTAGGTATAGTTATGATTTTTTTGGTTTGGAAAATTAAAAATGAGATTTGTAGAAGGTCAATGAAATTGGAATTTGGAGCAGCAATTTTTCAATTTGTGAGAAATTCTTGAAAAATTGAAATTGAAATTTTTCAAAAAACTGCAACTTGAAGAAGTCGACCAGTCACTCATCGTTCGAAACTCTGTTTCCAATATTCTACCCTGTTTCTACCACATGGAAAAGTTTTCTGGCTTTCAATTTTACATATTTTAAAATGGAGTTGTTAAAGGTTGGAAATTTTAAAAAATCCCATTAATTTTTTTCGCATATGTTCGCATAATTAATATCGCTGCATATAACTCATCGCAACTTTAACCCATGGCCAATCCATTGAAAGCCACGCAAGACCCAACTTTTCTTCTTATCAAAATATTTGCTTCCCGCATTCTTTACTTTCCTTTCCAACGATATTCTAAAAAATCGCATTCTAAAAAACGCTTTTTAAAAAAGCCTTTCTAAAAAAAAGAAGACAATGAGCATTCCTTGGTCCAGATTCCCATTAGGATTTCTTTTGTCATGTCCCCCGTACCATTTTTCTAAAGAAAAAAACAACGCCTTTCTAAATAAAAATATCTTTTATAAAAGAGAAACTGACTTTCTCTTTTTTTTTGTCTCTCGATTGCCCTAATTTTCTTTGATTAATCTTCAGTCTTGCTTTAAAAAAAATTCCAAATTCTCGATCACACAAAAATATGGTCAATTTAGCCGAAAGGTAGCCTAGAGTACGCTATATACAAAAAATTACCCTAGAGGGTAAAAAGCAAACAATTTTATGTTCTCGGTATAAAAGAAACCCTCTGTACAAAAACTTACCTGAAATAATGAAAAGTATTATAGTATTTTAGTTGGCGCTAGCTTCAAAGAATGGCGCCTAGGCACGAAGTAAACAGCAGAAATCGCCAAATGACGCAAGGTTAAGCGCCACGACATTTTTTTCGTCGCAGGACACTTTTTTAGCGTTGTAACGAGATTTTGACGTTTTCCAGCGCTGTGCCCCTTTAAATTTGGCTTAATTGAAGATGAGCTCGAGAGGATACTTAGAATTCAAATGAGTCCAAGTTAATGAATTGCTGAGGCCACGAGGTGTCATAATGAAACGAATGTTTTATAAGGTGAGATCTGCGCTGAAAACCCGTAAAATGTACAGAGCGCTTCAAAATAAACTGGAAATTTCTACAAAGGCTGATTATCAAGCTTTAAAAAGCTGAAGCTTTCCAGGTAGTTTATTTTTTGTTTATGCTCAGGCTTTTGCTATTAGTGCTTTATTTTTGAGAGGCTCTGTACATTCCGCTCTTCGTAACTGGAACCACTTTCGCAGGTGTAGAAACTGCCCTGGATGCCATTAAAAAGGATTTTTCACCTGGAACGCGGAAACTGGAAATGTGGAGCAAGCTATTGAGTATTTGAAGCAACGACACGCAGAAGAAATCAAGAAATTGGAGGATCAAATTTTGGGAACGTCACTGTCATCCACCCTTTCAATTAAATTAATTTGAAATTAATTCAATCCACCGAGCTCGGTTTAGGTATATTTCTTTTCCTTTGTAAATTTTATATAAATTACATTACTGAACAAAAATCCAAAAGCAAGGATCAGCCACAAAACATATAATTTTTTTTTCTCTCTCGGAGCACAAGAATTCCGTAACTAACACTTATATCTAGAATTTCTTTTAACAACCTTCTCAACGCTGTCCTTTGTTTATGTTTACTAGACTAGCGAATGAATTAGGCCGAATTGTAGTTATATCATTTTATTGAAAAATACGAACCGTTCCATGGGCGAAAGCCCCAAAGAGCGGGTACGAATACGATTCTCTTTTTTCGTTTTTTAGAAAAGACTTTTTACTAAAGGCCTGTTTGAACAGGGCTGGAGTAAATGCTGACACTTTCTAATTTGTAATTTCTAGAATAACTTTCTCCTTGGAGAAAGTGGCAGGGAGTGAATTAAGAAAATAAATTGAGTTTCCGCGTTGTGAGCATTGATTTGCGCAAAGGCACAGGTGTGCTCCATTTTGAGCAAAAGCTGGATTTTGTTTCAAAGTCTCGTTTAGAAAAAAGTCATTTAAAAAAAGGCTTTTTAGAAAAGAAGGCCTAAAAGAATGTTGTTGACAATTTAGTATTCCGACAGAGATTGGTTCTGGGGCCTTAAGGACCTATAGGACCTATCGAAAATATATGAGCCCTTGAGAACTAGCATGGATTACTTGAAAATGTCAAAAACATTATAGAAATTAAAATTCCAAGAACAAAAATTTTGAAATATATTCAAGAAAAAATTCTAAAAAAAATAAACTCTTGTTAAATCTTACAAAAATTCCACGATGTTTTTGTTTTTGAAAAATTCAAAAAAAAAATTACTGAAAAATTCCATGAATTGAATCCTTTTTTTATTTCAAGAAAAAATTCATTAGATTTTGTTTTAAAATTCTTGAAAAAAAATCATGAAAAAATTCTTGAAGCAGGTAGGTATGAAAAATTCTTGAAATTTTCTAGAAAAATTCATATACTGCAAAAAATGGGAAATAGAAGAAAACTGTAGACCCAATATTCCTACCTATTTTGACGGAAGAAAACATTTGTCTGGCATTTAATTTTGCAGATTTAAAAAATGAATTTTTTAAAATGATGTTTTATAAATGATTTTTAAAAAACTGATGTTCTAAATAGGGGTTGCCCAGAGTCTTTATCCTCCCATTTCCAGCGATTCCAGCGCTCCAGCCTCCCATTTCCTGAAATTTCCAAATTATTTGGCCAGTCTAATCTGCTTAGCTTTTCCAGCATCATTCCACTCTTCCAGCATTTTATATTAACTTTCACTCACTCTCTCCTGGAGAACTCGCTGGAGAAGAGGCCAAAGCTCCCAAACGCACCACAGACTGACGTCATTTCCAACAACTTCGATTCCAGAAATTAATGATCCCTCCATTCCACTTTAAGTCCACACTTAAACACTTGAAGTTTTTAGAAAAAGGAGTTTAAAAAAACAACTTTTTTTAAAAAGAGCTCCAGTTTTAGGGCTTTCGTTTTCAAGCTCCTTTAGTTTCTGATTTTCAAGAATTTTAAAAATAAAATGTCTATTTTCTTTAGTACATCATAGTAATTACTTTTTTTTGCGTTCATCCATCCATCTGTCCTTCCGTAGCAAGTGCTCTTCAAAACCACAATTGCATTCTAAAACCACTGTTGCATTCCAAAAATACAATTATTTCACTTAAAAAAAAACAAGCAATTTCTCATACACGGGCAGGGGAACTTTGTTTTTCCTGGTTTTTGCTAGTTCAAAAACCGAAGCCTCTTAGTATGAGTGCTTGACAAGGGGTCTCTCTTTAATGTTTTTGGTATTTCAAGCTAATTAACCGCAGTTGCTATGTGTGAAAGAGTATGCCTAAAGCTCGATGGTCCGGGGTTCGAATCCTGTCTTTTTCGTCTCCTTTTTTGACTATATTCTTTTGTGAGTCGGACCCTTAGTAGGCCCACTTTAGGTATCTAGGCCTTAATTTTTTGATTTAACTGTTACTCAATAGCAAAAGACGCTTGAGATATAAATTACAATTTACAAAACCAAAATCTTGAAGGGTACTTATCTATGCTAGCAAGGACATGTTTGGCTATTTCAACAAAATTACTAACTCACCACTTATTCATGTTTGTTCAGCGATAACTGTTCTAAATTTGAATTGAGCAACTTTTTGTCCAAGTTTAGTTAGAACGGTTTTAAAATTCATTTTTTTTTCAGATTGCTTATAATTTTTCTAACAAAAAATCACTTTTTCAAACAAAAATCGACTTTTCTAAAAAGGAAAACTGACTTTCTTTTTTTCCTGTCTCGATTGCTCAAAATTTCCTTGATTGGTTCCCCAGTCGTGCTGTAAAAAAAATCCCGTTTTCCCGAAAATTCCCGAATTCTCGAATACTAAAAAATAATTTCGTTGAAAAGCAGTAGGGTACGCTGCAAAGAAAAAAGTTAGCCCTGAATCAAACAGTACTTAAAAAATGCTCTGTACAGGAAATTATCTAGAATACCGAACTAAAGTAATTTAGTAAAGAGTAATTACTAAAGTAATTTGGTTGACGGAGAATTCAAAAAATGGTGAGAATGGCGAACAGGAGCGTCAAAGGACGCAAGTTCAGCGACATTCACCCTAATGCATACGTATATGTATAATATGTATATGCATATGTATAAACTCATATACACATACGTCACACCACAAATAGACGTACATATATATATATATATTATTTCTATTTATATATAGTCACGAATGTTATCGCCGTAGCCTCAGCCCCTGATTCTACGTCGTCCGTAACATTAGTTAATTAGTTTCACTATTATTCATGTTTATTAATTCCAGACTGGCCAAAGGACACAGTCTGGAGTCATGTCCAGTTAGTTATGTTTTGTCATTGAACTTTGTCCATGACTCGTAGGTTATAAATAATAGTAGTTGGCCAGAGAGCCGGGGTTAGTGAGCGGATAGAGTTTGCCCAGTCCAGACCACTACTTGTCACTTCCCCTTTATTTGCAAAAATAATAGGTTTTATTTTTGACCTTTGACCTCGTCTTGGTAGCACGTCGTACCCGTTATTGTCCCTACGTCCCCAGTCACGAGTTCACGGTGGCTCGGTTGGAGCACCGTGACAATATATATATGTATACATATTACAAATTTAATGACAATTATGTAAATGTACATATTTAACATAACATATATGTACAAATGACATGCATACAACATGTTTTACACATATTTTTATGGGTTTTGATTTTTATTTGAATTATTCACAAAAATACTTACTGTGAAAAATACCACATGTGGGATATTTTCAACTCTATGCGAAGGGGTTTGGGCGGTCATCTCCGCGCATGGCATCTTGAGTCCCCGCGCCACGCCCCTTCTACAAAAGTGTGAGTCGGCCTCAGGTGAGGCCAATTGTTTTAAAAATTCACGCTTTTCACTGATTAAATTGCAGTTAATCAGTGAAGCATGCAATCTAGAGCAAATGTTTGGAATCGATTATAAAAAATTGTTTGGCGAACGAATAGCTATCTGGGACCCCTAGATGGCGCATCCTAGAACAATAAGAGTTCGAAAAATGTGTGAGTCGGGCTCGGACGGGTTAAGTTTTTTTCAACCATTTAACTTAAAAATTTTGAAAACATTGAATATTTTTTTTGAAAAAGTTAGTCACGTGACTTTGCCGACTGAGAGGAAAGTAAAAGAATTCACCTGCACTTTGCAATTCTCCCTTCCAAATTACCTTTCTTCGCATCCGTGAAAGTAAGATGTCGCTAGAAACATAGGAAGTGTCTAGATTGTAGAAACTCTGTCCCAAATTCTAGAAATCAGTGGAAGTTCCTATCTTACTTCCGTAATCGGTAGGTAATCGATAATTCCGTAATCAAGATTTATTTTCTTAGAGAAATTAAATAATAGAAATATCAACGGAGTGCAAACTCAACTCACTTTGCTTTTTCAACTAATGAGAGACACTCTTTTGCTCGACCAATCACAGGCAGCCGCAAGTGGAAAGTGACCCTTTTCTGGAATCTGAACTAATTTACTCTTTGATTAATGAACTACGAAGTCGAAATTTTTTCTTTCAATTTGGACATGAATTTCTTTGACGGTACGTAAACCATTATAACATAGTCCCTTAGGTATAACTACTAGACAAGTAAGGGGCCAAGGGAATAGCAAGAAGACCTTCTAACGGCTCCTAAGCCCCTAGTTTCACTCTATCAAATTATTTTCATCTCTTGGTAAGAAATCGTATCATAATAAATCTTCATTTAAAAAAAAGCTAAAATTACATCTGCTGTATATTTTTTTTATGCTTTTTGACATTTACCTAAGGCCTGGTCAACATGATTTCTTGTGTGAGTGAGTGGGTGAGGATGGTATCGGCCTGTGAGTTGACACGTAAGTTCTGTGGGAATGTGGCGAAGGGCTTTCTGCTAGACTGTGGACGTGGGGTTGACCACCGAGGAGCCTCTTGCTTAGGGAGAGGCCCAACACCCTCCTACGCATACCGGCTCAAGCCCACCCTCCACAACCGCAACTACTCCACGCTTCCACTCACCACTACCACACCGCTCACTCTTTATGTGGCTTCCGAGATTCGAACTAGGCACCTACCAAAGCTAGGACAAGGGTCCTAGCCCCTCGGGCCTACTACGAGCCTTGTGTTTATCTTATTTAAAATTGAATTGGAAAAGTTTAAAATAGAGCTGGTAAAGTTACAAACTGGAGTATCGGCACACAACATTGCATATCAAAATATGGTACTTCTTATACGTGTCTTGCTCAAAACAGGTGGTAGTGAGGGAGTCAATTAATTGGTCTGCAGTAGTTGTTTTAGGAGGGAGTGATAGGCCGGTTGTAAGATTTGCTCTTTCTCTATCACTGGAGGGACATTCCGTCAGGACATGTTAGAAGGATAAACGACAACCACATAACTTGCAAGCTCTTTTTTTAATTGAACCACAATTCACCCATGTTCTACTGTTGAGGAGACTGTCGTGGTACAGTCAAAACTGAGTGATTCTCGTTACTACAAGTTTTGGAAGTTTTTGCTTCAGGTAGAATTTTCTATAGAAATTATTTCTAGTCAGGTTGAAGTAATGCCGCATGGAGCGAGGTTCTTTCGCATCGTCCACATCTGCTTTCCCCAATTCGTTCCTTAGTATGATGAGGATGTTCCATTTGTTGAGAGCTACTAAGTCGCATAAACTTTGATGGCACAACCATTCCAGATCTGCTAATTTGAGGTAGCTTTTAATCTGTGTTCACCAATTCAGTTGTTCATTAGAGATGTCTCTGAACAATGCTTTCCTTAAAGTTATGTGAGGCGGCATGGTGTAATAAAGCATCGCGAAGAAGTCTACACAACTGCTGATAGTACAACTTTGCAACCTCGAACTTGATGCGCGGCATTGCCTGTTTCAAGGCAGACAAGACAAATAGTCAGTTGATTAAAGCCATCGCCACACCAGGCTACAGTTACAGCCGCAAACTTCACAAAATGTTTGAAGTTTGTTAATCAGTTCCATCACCACGCATTTGGATTTGAATTTATAGAATCAAAATTTGAGATTAAGGTAGACAACTTTTTCTATTTTAAAATACTCGAAACCAAATCTGGCATACATCATTTCAACTTATGCATTTATTAACTTACAATTTATTTTCCATAGTAATTCTCTTACTTTTTTCGGTACCACTGTCCATCCGTCAAAACTACAAGTGTACTGCATAATGCAGATTCAAACTAAAATCTTCCTTGGGTCACGGGCGCGAGGATGTGGCCCATCTCCATCATTTCGGCGACCACGAAATAACACCCAAAACTGAAAACAAAGTTTTTCAGGTTCAGAAATGGGGAATTTACTCAGCAAACTTTTCTAAATTTGAATTCAGCTTCTTGGCACTTCACTTTTCTTAGAACGGTTTTAAAACAGATTTACAGAATTTGCTATTTGGGATTACAAAATATTACATTGAGGAAATAAAAACAGGAGGACTTCCGGAGAATGTATTTCCGCCACAGCTAGGTTCCAAATGCTAATTTGCGGTACTAATATATGTAAAATGCACAGCATTGTTGTTGCTTTATACAAAAGTACTCAATTATTGTTTTCGAAATGTCAATCACCTTATAGATATTTCCACTCTGCTGAAAAAGCGGAGTAATAAAATTACAGGATGTGTGTTGTAAAAAAATTCACAGTACTACGACCCAAGTGAAGTAACTAAATTTAAAAAACGCTCTGTTCAAAAAGTGGAAAATATGCCTGTAGCAACTATCACTAGAATTAAAGTTGGCGCTGAATTAAAAAAAATTAAGCAAATGGTATCTTGGAGCGTAATTTACGTTCAAACGCACCAGAAGGCGAGAAATGACGTACTATATAGTGCTACGAGATTTTTTCAAGATTTTTTTTTTGCGCAGCGACGACATTTTGATCTTTTCCAGCCCGAGCGCTGAAATTGGGTTTAATTGAGGATGAGCCCGATAGGGTACTTAGAATGCGAATGAGTCCAAGTTAAGGGATTGCGGAGGCCACGAAGTTTCATAATGAAATAAATATTTGATTAGGTGAGATCTCTCTGATCTTCGCTGAAAACCTGTGTAATGTACAGAGCCTTGAAGTTGAAAAAATTGAGCTTTCCTAATAGTTTATATGGCCAGTTTTGTCGTCGCTTGAAAACTGTGCTTTATTTTAGAGAGGTTCTGTACATTTCCCTCTTTGATTGAGATGAAGAGCTGTTGGGGCAGGAGAAGGAGATGAGGGAGGCGGTGAGGGATGGTGATTGGTTGCTTATTGAAGGAGCCAATCGCTGCAGCGCTGCTGTGCTGGATCAACTAAATTCGCTGATGGAACGATGGAGCATTGATCATTGAGATGAAGCCGCATCTCAACTTCTGAGTTATCCTCACCATGGATGGAATTCACTTTTGGAAAAATTTCAAAGTGATGAAATTTTCAAAAAGCTTGTTTTTTTTTAAATTAAAAAAAACTTGTGTGCCGCAAAAAGACGTACCTTGAAATCCCCCACGAGAAGTCGTTTTTGTTCTTGCAACTCTGGAAGCTGCAATTTGAAAGGTTTTTTAGATCCACTCCCAGGACTAGTTATTCTAGTTTCTCTCAAATCTGTTTTAGATTGGAAAATCATGTGCTTTGTAATAAATTATTTTGTTTATTGGCGTTTTACAAATTTTCAATTAATCTTGTTCTAAATTTTTAAAACAAGACTGAAAAAACGCTTGAATAGGCGAAAAGTAGGCAATGTACTTTTTTGAGAATTAAGAAACATTTTTTTCAACAATTTCAACTTCGAAGTCTGGATTTTCTAAATTCTCCAAAATTTCAACTTTGAAGTTTAGATTTTCTAGATCTTCCAAAATTTTAACGTTGAAGCCTAGATTTTGCAAAGTTTCCACTTTGGTAGTGTAGAATTTTCAAAATTATAGTTCTTTTTTTTTCACTTCAGAAGTTCAGACTATTTTTCAAAATCCCATGTTCAGTCTTTTGTTTTTAAAAATTGCGACTTTAGTCCAACGCTGTTATAGCAGACCAAGGACAGCCAATCAGAGTCGCTCTCACATGAAGTGGCGCAGCTCCTCCTGATGGGCTTGGCCATGAACATTCGACTCCCCATTTTCGGCAGCGATTGGTCGCTGGAAATTGCCAAGTACATGGACCACTTCCCCTTCCCCTTCTACCTCATCCTCAGCGACCTGCAATCGTTGCCAAGCGTTCTCTCAGATGCGCTGCGCCAGTGGTTCGAGCTGGTCACGTCAAGCGAGCGCTGATCGCTGGAGCGGAACATGTGGACTTACGACTTGAAATTAGAACTAGATTTAACAAAAGTTTTGTTTTAAAAAACTATTTTTAGAAAATCTAGTTTTGAAAAAGCTTATTTTCATCTTATTCCTATGTCTAATTGACTTATCGAGAAAATATTTATGCTGTATTTTGATGAGCAGCGATTTAATTGTAGTTTAAATAAATTATAATTTAAGAATTTGTAAAAATTTTATGATTTGCTTTGGCTGATTTTCGTGCGATTTTTTGAACTGTCGAAAATAGATTTTGAAGTTTTTTAAAGTGCAGAATTTGAATTTAATTGTCAAGCTAGTTAACTAACTACATTTAAACCATCTTTATATTTTGAAAGTTATATAAAATATTGATTAAAAACCTTCAAAAGTAATGAATCTGTACAGCGGAACTGTACGCACTGGCACTCCAATTTTGAATGGCGTTTCTGTTTTAAATCTAGTTTTTCAAAATCCCTCTGTTTGAACACGACTTTTTAGAACAGAATGATTCGGAAGATTTTGTTTCAAATCGAGTTTTAAAAAATCCCACCATTAAGCTTGCTATGTAAACTTTTTTAAACTTGAAAATTTTGTGCAATAAAAGAGTCATTTAGCTCACTCATTGCAATTAAAGTTAAATAAGAGGTGCAGTTAGCTAATTGGCTTTTATTAATTATTTGGGGTAATTGAAGGTATAGTTGAGGTAAAAATGGATGTGACGATTACATCAAATCCAGAACTGTAAAACAACAAAAAAGAGCAATCAACTTTCATCTCATCATAAAAGTCAATTAATTAGTTAATTATGCCTTAATTAGTTAATTGCTCATTTAACTCACCTTGTTAATTGAATTAATCCTGGAGCGAATCACAGCTTCGCAGCTCTTGCAGCTCTCTTCGTCTGGGTTCACCTCCGCTCTTTAGGCAGATTTTTTTTAAGTTTTTAGAAAACGGTTTTCTAAAAAAAAAGTTTTAGAAAATGGTTTATCAATAATTGACTTTTTCTTATTTTTCAAACAAAATCTTATCAGCAGGATCTTTAAAACAGTTTCTAAGAATTGTGGCCTCCTCGGAATACAGACGGACAGCTTCCCTAATGACGCCTTATTCAAAATTTGGCAAAAAAAAAATAAATAGAAAAAACAATTTCTTAGATTTTTTTAAATTTAAAAAAACAAATTTAATTACCTTATCAATTTAAAGGACGCATCGGAATACACCCACATCTTTTCAGTTCTCACTTTTGTATCGACCACTTGTCAATGCTTGTCAATGCACTTGGAAAGTACATGTTGGACTAGTAGTCCTTAAGTACAAAAGAGGGAATTTTAATTAATTAACTTTGCAGTGCGTAGTTACTTAATCAAACAGTCAATTAGTTCAGGTTCCAGAAAAGGGCCCGCTTTCAACTTCCGGCGAATTTTGATTGGTCGAGCGAAAGAGGGACTCTCATTGGCTGAAAATTCAAAGTGAGTTGGGTTTGCACTCCGTTCACATTTC
>JAQFYP010001361.1:0-15869 GCA_034694865.1 Bilobella braunerae
TAATAGTTTTTGACTAATGAATCTTTCTTCTAAATTATTTTAAACTAAAAATAAGCTAGTACTATGTATTATTGAACAAGCATGTGCATGTTGATATGGGTGAGCCTTACATCAATAAACTTGAATTGAATTGAATTGTTAATCATAGGGTAAATTAGAGGATTTAAACTGAATTGATTTTTCATTCAGTTGGGTTAAAAAGACTTAATTGTTAATTAAAGTGGTAAAATGGTGAATACACATGAGCCCTTGAGTGACTTAAAGGGCCCTTAACCTTCTTTGAATATCTTGAGTTGCAAAGATTCTCTAAAAAATTGTGCCGTTAATTTTGAGAAACGTTTCGTTGACACCATGTAATTATTCACACAAATTACGCTTGACCCCATCGTTTTTAAACCACTTTAAAATTGGTCTACTCAACAATAGTTGTATAAAACAAATAACAACATAAATAATTTATAGAATTATTAAATTTGAAAAATCTAGTTAAGGGTAAAATTAATAAAAATGATTCAAGTTAATTATATAGACAACTTTAATTTAATTATTTAAACAGCAATTTTAAACTGTACACATCCAAAAACTCTATTTTATACGACAAAAGAAGGAAGACACAAAAAAAGACATAACGGAAGTAATAATTACAGGTTTATATTCAAATGCAATTTTAAGTGGCGTACAACCTTGATTAAAGAAATATTTCACAAAAAATTAAGTCACATAACATAAAACTATAAATCAGCAAAAGTTGTTTCTACCGTGCGTCTCACGTGCTAATTGGTAGCAGGTCAATAATGAGTTTTCTAGAAAAGTTGAAAAATCCAAGCTGTGTAGAGACCCCTTTGATATGTCACCAAATCCTATTTGGGAGACTTAGAAACGACTTCTGTCACAATTGGCTTCGTCTGGACAACCCTGCATCGCCGATGTCAAGTGTCCAGTGTCCAAGGGATCCCTCGTGGTGAGCTGCCCTTAAGTCCTCCTAAGTGATCCACTTTGATAAAGGCCCCTTTCACCAGATGCATTTACGAGGCTTATTTTCTCAGCTTTAATGTTTACTAGAAATTTAAGTTTCATGTTTCAGCAATGCCTTGCAATCGCTGGAACGAAAAAAGCTAGTTTTAACGTAGTTGGATTTTTTTAAACTTGAACATGAGCTTTTTTAAGTTTAGAAAAGACTAATCACGTTCACTAATCTAAAGCTTCAGTACCAGTTTAAGTGAAAAAAATATTGGTAGAAATTGGATAGTTAATTTTTCTCCATGCTGGGATTTTATTGTTCAGAGTTTTTACTTTTTTTTTAATTTTTTAATTTAAGTTTTTCAAACATTTAAAAAAAATGATTTGAGAACAAAGTGTTGCGTTATTTGTCTGAATTAAATTTCTGGTCTCAAATTGACGTTTGTTCAACTTGTCAAAATTGAACAAAAGGCATTTGCAGATACATTTTTTCTTCTAAAATCCAGGACACTTTTCACCCTAATGCACTTTTGGTTCACACAGTATTTTTTATATATACTGATGAACCACCCTGTGCACTAAATTCTGAAAATCCAATTGAGCCATCACAATTTCATTACAATTTACGAGGGGGCCCTTCGCCGAGTTCTCAAAGTTAAAATATGATGAAAACCAGAAGTTGAGAAAGCGATAAACATTGTGAAATGCTCTTTTTCACAAGACCTTAGCGAGTGATTAATTATGCAAAATACATTGTTTGTACTTAAAAAATGCTTTATATAAGTCATTTTGCCTTTTCAAGAAATTTCCAGATTCCCAAGCTTTAAGTCTAAATAGTTAACTTTTTTTTACTGTTTAAAATTTTTTTTGTGTTTAGACAATGAAATTACAAGGTGACACTGTCCCTCAATCAATTTTAAGCGATTCTAGCGCTTAAGCGTTTTTCTTAATTAGCAGCGGTCTTTAATTGACACCTTCTATTGCAGGTCCACCGAGGGCCGTGCCTGGGGCCAAGTCAGTTGAAGTGGCTCGTCTTGGCCAAGAATTCCGTGTCACCTGTCCAGTGGAAAGTGATCCTCCACCAATCATGGACTGGTTCAAGGTAAGCGACCTCTTGTCACCTCCTGCCACCTTCACCGTGTCACCATCTTCAAAGTGACTTGTAGACAGGTTCCACTTAATCGTGTTCACTTTGATCAATTCCTTCCATTATCGTAGCCCTTAAATTGAAACCCCAAAGGCCCTGGGCTACTTAAGGATCCTGTCACTGCCCCCCGTGATTAATTTCCCAGTCACGAATTCTAACGTTACCCCAATAAAAAAAAGGAACCTTATGGAAATATGGCTGCTTGATTAGTACATAGCGTTTTTTAGTTAAACAAAAACTGTCAAAACTGAAATGTCATACTTATGTCTCGTTTAAAAATAAAAGGAAGATACGAGTAGGGACTTTCATTTACTTTAGTTCAATAATTTTTTCCACAATGTTTTGAGAATGAAGTGAAATTTATTTTGAAAACGCACTGTACACTGGGTAGGCTCCAGGTGAAAAATGAAAGACTAAATTGACCGCGTCATGTATTCATTTTTAAACAATTGCTTTTTCAGGTGTAATGGTCTTGAGACAGGGATCTCAAATATCGCAGTTGGCTCTTCACTTTTTCAAAACTTTGCTAAAAAAAACTAAAAAGGTTTTAAAATTTTTGTTTAATAAAAATAAGTACAAAACCTTTTTGTTTTCAAAAAGGACGGCGAAGACATTACCCCAGCCTGGCATCGCTTCTGCTTCAAGCGCACCTCCAAAACGCTGCGTATTTGGCCCGTCCAAGCCAAAGACAGCGGAATCTACAAGTGCCATGGTGTCAATGGTTTCGGCTCCACAACGGCACGTATCCGCGTGATCGTAGTCGGTAAGTAAATTGCACCGGAGGTGCAACATTCTAATCATTATTTTAATGTCACTCGAAAAATGCGCCGCAATCCAAAGAAGACAGAAACGTTTTGGAGTTACTTGGCGCACTTGAGTCGCTTTTGCCGTAAAGAAAGCTAAGAAACTGTTGTTTAGGTTTTGAAATTTTAAACTATTTTGAGATGTCATTTGTTCCCCTAAGAATAGAATCTAGTACTTAAGAATTGTATTTTTATTTGTTTCAGAATTGTTTTTTTTTGTTTCTCGAAAGTACTTGAATCAAAGCTTGAATTATGTTAGCAAATGGAGACGTAGCACGTAGCGCTGCATGCATGCATGCGCCGCCTTGTAAACAACTCCCACCTAATTACAATGTTTTCAAAGTAGTTGTGCGCCGCAAAATTTGAAAATCGGCCTAACGAGCTAGTGGAAATTGGAAATAAAAATGCATTCTAATTAGCAGCAACTTCACTTAACCGACATTTCCTCAATCTTCGGCTTGCTTCCTTGCTTCCTCAATCTAAAGTGAAAATTTGTCGTTCTTACATAATTATTCAAAATTTAAAAAAAAAGAATATTTTTTAAACGTTTTGCATAAAAATCAGGAATACAAAATAAACTACGAAACCTGCTAACGCAGAACGTGGAAGCTTTGTAACTAATTCTCACAATTTTACAATAGAGATCTACTGAAATTTTTTCATGTGGCGTTTAAATTCTTCAAAGTGAGCGGAAGCTCCATTTTGAAATGTTCAATGAGGCCTGTCACAGCCCTTCACACCTTCAGCACAAGGGTGGCCTTCTCCCTTTTCAAAAACTGTTTAGGTCTTTTTCTAAAAATCCTCTTTTGAAAAATCTCCTTTTTCTAAACTCCTGTTTAGAATCCATTATGGAAGCATAATTGAAGTGGAGAAATGTAAGGCTTAGGCATTGTGAGGTGAGATGCAAACGAATTCGACAGTTGTTATCCAAACTTCAAAGGCCTCTTATATTGAATTCAAAATACATTTTTAACGTGATTAATTTGAGACCTATTCAATTTAATTTGAAATTAGATGGTACCTTTAAGCGCCCACAATCGAAATTATCTTGAATTATTAGTCTTTAGCTCTGCATTGTTTTGTTACTATTATTTTAGGATTTTCAAATTTTGAAAAATCTAATACAAACTACAATTCATAAAAAACGTGTTGATTATAATTGTGGTATGGAAAAATGGAAACAAAAAATGGCGGGACCCTTCAAAGGCTTAAAAAATGAGAGGGCCCTTAAAAGGTGCGATGACAGGAATTGGCAGACTGACGTCATTGTTACTAATTGGAGAGAATTACATTTTTGGATTGGGCCAAAGGACCCTCCTCTACTTCATAAATTGGAGTTTTGAATGAAGGCGGCATTCAAGGGCCCTTCGTAAAGGCAGGCTAAGGGCCTCCGAAGGGAACTCGTTTTTTTTTTCAAAACAAATGTTGATTTACCATGGCGCTTTGCTAAAGTGGTTACTTTTCTTTTTACACATTAGTGTAAGAAAAAAGTACAGAGCGTTTCAAATCGACTGAAAATGACCTAAAATCCCGAACATAACATGTCCTTGCAACATTTATAGTAACTAACATTTCTAAATAACTCTATCACTTCCAGGTTTTGGGGTTTAGTCTTTTTAGTTTAGTTTAGGTGCCCTTTTGACATTTCCAAAATTTCAACTTTCTAAAAAAAAATGTTAAGATTTTAGAACATATTTTTAGATTTTATTGATTTACGTGCGTCTAAAAAAACTATGTTTACTCTCGCTCCTGACATCTTGAGTATAGCTTCAGAGTGACAATTGGGAGTTAGGCTTTTCGTCGGTACCTAAGAGACACTTCGACTCCAGCCAAACGCGTCGAGTACGCCTTGAATTGCAAGTACTTTCATTCAGAACTGTGTTATGAACACTGTTTTCAAAAATGATTAATCACAATTTTCTAAATTCGGCACAAAGCGCTGAAAAAATACTTTAAAAATACCTACGCCAAAGAATGACATTAGTTTTACTAAAAAATGTATTTTTTTGACGGAATGATTTTTTTGTTGCTGCAGAAGATGCGTTATCCCAGGACGTAAGGACAGAGCGTGTGACAACAATGTTGGTGCTGGGAATCAGCGATTGGATGTTTCGAAGCCACCGATTCTCAATTCAGCGCCAAAACTCACGCCAGAGACACTGGAACAGGCGCTGAATCCCATTCACCTAATGGCTGGAACTTCAATTCAAATCCGTTGCGAAGCGAGAGGAGTACCCACGCCAAGAATATCATGGTTTAATGTAAAATGCTATTTAAAATTTAAATTTAAAAAACATATATATATATTTTATATAAACAAGGTAAAATTGTAGTTTACACATGTTCCAAAGATTAAAAAAAAATTCTTAGAACGGTTATACAATTGTTGACAAATTGTGGAAGCACTCCAATTGGAAATTGGTTTTGAGCAAGTTGGAGCTGGAAGACGCTGGAACCTACTACTGCCTCAATCCGCCTTGAAATCGCTTGTAATTGCAACCATGTACAGAGCATTTGTTAAGTATTATGCCAAAATGCATTTCCAAAATTGCTTTACTCTGTGACCGCGAAACTAATTGCTAACTGTATCTTAGCGTTACAGACTGATATCCATTGAACGGCTTCAAGACGTAAAATTTAATTTTTTAAAAATGTGATTATCTTCAACGAAAAGTATTCAAAGTGAAAAAGATATCGAGCGGGTGAAAACATCCAAAGTGAAAATATCCAATGGATGATAACTTCCAAAGTGATATCCAAATCGCAAAATATTGCAAATCGGTCAACTTTCAAGCATCACTGACTCAAATGCTTTAAAAATTGCAATTTCCGTTTATTTCCGCGAACGAAATCAGCAAAGTTCTAGTTGAATCTTGTATTTTTGACAACTAGAAATTTCGAACTTGGATGTTTTCACCAATTGGATATCTTCACTTTGGATATTTTTCCTTGGATATAATGTCTTAGAATATTTTTCATGGGATTTTCATAGGACATTCGTTCCAATTTCTTATAAGATTTCGTTTTGTACGAAAGCCTCGGTACATCGATTTGTAAATCGGTTTGTTGCTGAATGTGTTGAATACTTGTTGTTCCTCTTCATAATTTGGTCTAATTTAAGGCCTTTATTGACTTAATGAACACGAATGAAACATTCCACTAAATTTGGAGATCATGCGCCGTCACTAATAGTAATCGTTTGTTACTTGCAGAAATGTCCGAGAAACGACGACACGTAATTGCGGCGGAATTTCCAGGGAACGTGAATGCCCTTCAAGGGGCAGAGGCCCTTTTGGAATGCACTGTACATTCAGGGCTCACTTCCCTCCGGCCACACGTCAAGTAACTCAAGCGCGTGCCCCCGGAAAAGACGCTGGAGAGCAAGGGAAGCAGCTACAATTAGGGATGTTCAAGTTCCATTTCCTCTAAGAAACGGAAACGAAACGGACACTGAAAATCCCAATTTGGAAACGAAACCGTCCAAAAAATGTGGAACCGGAAACGAAACGGAACGGAACTGGAAACAGAACGAAACGAAACCGGAAACGGAATTTTTATTTCACCCAACCTATTTTCAGTTTAATATTGTTATACTAGCAGTTCATTAGTATCGAAGCGTTTTTTGTGCAATTGAAAACAAAATTTGTATTCGAAATACCGTATACCAAATGTTTCACATTAATATTATGTAGTTATTTAGTATTCCTCGTCAGCATACGATTGATCAAAGTGTTAATATACAAATTTTTGCACCAAATGTAGCGTCTTATTGATTTTTTGAACTAATAAGAACAAAAAAAACTCGTATAATTGTCTAAATTTTACCTACAATTTGAAAATTTCCCGTATTTTTACTCATTACCGATATCATAAAAGTTCCGGTTTCGTTTCCTCAAGGAAACGGTTCCACAGGACCTTGGAACCGGAAGCGGAAGCGGAACTGGAAACTGGTTTCGTTTCATTTCTGGCACTGGAACTTGAACATCCCTAGCTACAATTCAGCGCGCCTCCTACCCACTGCCAACAACACGCATGTAATAGTCATTCAGGTAATGCAGCTTAAGGGTACTTAAAAAACTTAACCCTAATTGTTACCCTTAACCCTAGGGGTAACAATTTTACTCAACTTAATTTTCTTCACATGGTAAAGAGACGCAAGAGGATAAGATTCGCATTGTAGAAACGCCTATAAACGGAACGATTGTTAGCAAGCTCATTATTTCAAGGACTGAACGGAGCGATGAGGGTACTTACATCGGCCTCGCTACCAATTCTCATCGGTACACCTTCAAGGAGGCAAATCTTGCCATACTCGAAGGTAGTTTATAATTCCGGCAAAATATACATAGAGATTCACAAGTAACTTCGAAAGAACTATACTTGATTCGTTTTCACTACCCAAAGTTTGAATTTATATAAAATGGCTGCAAGCCGAAATTTTTACGAGATTAAATTTGACTTTGACAATGACGATAAAATTTAAATGAAAATTTGTTATTATGTTAGAGAAATATATATAATGCCGAAATATACGCATTAAAACGCTCTAAATACTAACGAACCCGTCCGCGAACATTACTAAAAAAATTGCTAGAAAATTCGGGTTTTATTATTTAAATTTTTTATTTAAAATTTCAGTATCGGAAAGCTCTCCGAGATCCGGCGCCATGATATCGCTTTCTTTGATCGCTATCGGCTCGTCTATAATGCTCATACTTATCGGCTCGGCTCAATTTCTACGCAAGTACCACCACCGGAATCAGAAACAGCTCAAACAGGCGTCATGTCTGCTCAAATTAGCGAATTCGGCAGCGATGAGTTCCCCCTTCGAATCCGCCCGCTCAGGGTGGGAAAAAAGTCACCTCCTGGTCTCCACCACCCCCTCCTCCTCCTCCACCTCCTCCGATGACCACGGGAGTGGCATCTGTGGAGACAGTATACACCACATCCACTGCCACCACCACCACCACGCTGCCCCACCAAAACGTGGCTGCTCCTGCTCAAGTGACCCGCACTGCTTGGTGCAGACTCCACTTTGTCCCGCAAAGCTGCCCGACAGCCTTTCACCCACTTTGGCCACTGGACATAGCATATGTAATTAACTTTACTTAATTTGGTAATTAACTTAACTCAATTAGTTCATAAATCGCGAGAGACCTACATAAGAATATTTCAGAATCGGAAAACAAAATGGAGGAGCTGGAACGCTTACCTGGACAAACTAAGCTTGTAAGAATTAGTTATTTATTAAGAAAACGGCTTTTGAAAAACGCTCTGTATTTTTCCAGAATGATGTTCACGAAACGTTGACTCCTGAACTGAAAATGGAGAAATTGGAGAGTTGGAAAAGCGGAAAATTGTGTTAAATGCTAAGCAATTAACTGCACTTAACTACGATTTTCTTCAAAATTTAGCTACAGAAAAAATCCTGGAGGATGGTATATCAGCAATATGTACAGTGCGACTCAACAAAAGCTAAACAAGCAACATTTTCCGGAAGTAAGCTTGAAGAATGTTTAATTGTTGTTTAATTGTAAATGTAATTTCAGAGTAAGCTAATTGAAGATCACGTGGAGTCAATTGAAGTTGCATTTAAGGAAATAAAAAAGCACCAAAAAGCAATTCGCAATTTACAAAATCTAAATTTAATCAAAATAATTTGTGTTCTTAAGATTTTATGAGTTAGCTTTCTAAAGCTGTAATTTAATTAGTTAATTAAATTAATTAACTAGTCTAACTAGTTAATTATGTAATTAAAAAATTCATAATTTTACATTAGTTCACTAAAAAAATTAAATCAATCTAACAACATTATTGCCGGGTTTTCACCTAGAATAGCGCTAAAAATACTAGATTAATTCCTAAAGAAAAATGAAGTGGCAGATAAATCTGGAAAAGTTAGGTGCATTAAGCTTTACAAAAAAACAATTCAAATAAGTTCATAATTAAGTTAAATTGACTTTAATTAGTTACTCTTCAATTATTTAATTATTTTAATACAATTTAATTGTGGAGATCGATTAATTGTGGCCAGAAAACGTGGTAGCACTTTTGTCTTTAATTTTCTCACGAATTTTTGCATACGAAGTAGGCGCAGCACTTGGCCCCTTGTCAAAAATTTCATATTGACACGGTTTTCTTTAAAACAAAATGGAATTCAAAGTTAACCGAATTGGTAATTAATCTTAATTAACTCTTAATTGTAATTAATTGTAATTAATATAATTAGCTTAATACTTAACTTAATTATCTTTCTTTAAATTTCAGAGTAAATAATTGAATTTCAAGTTCAGTTAATTGAAGTTGTGCTAAGGCAGATGCTGGAAATTCAAAATAAAGCGCACACCATGCACTATGCGGTATCTAATTACGACACTGCAAACACTTCCAGTCGGGAATAGTGTTATTTTTATCTAAAACAATTAAGCATCAACGGTTAATTAATTACCAATTAACGAAATATTAATTTAATCTCCATTTCAATTATAATTCGGGCGTGGTGTGATTTTGTAATTTAGTCATTCTCTAAGCAATTCATTATGTAATTACCTTTAGAATTATTTCATAATGTAATCTCCAATTATAAATACTTCATTATGTAATTACCAATAATTATAATTAGTCACTATGTAATTACAGATGGAAATCTATAAAACAAGCACGATTACGCATACACTAAATTCAAACATTGAGAACATTGTAAACTGAGAAAATTGTAAATTTAAGCTGTAAGATTTTTGAAAAATAAAATCAGTCGGGTTTCAAATAAAAGTGTAAACAATTTTCCGTGCAATTAATTGTCAAGATAACAATTACCATAATTTATGTAATTAGCTAATTACTCTAATTCCAATTTAAACTTTGATTTTGGAGACGACTGTCTCCTCCTCTGAGCCGCTAGAGGGCGTGGTAGCACTTGCATCTCACACTTTTTCACGTAGTTTTGGGGACGAAATGGGTCCAGCAATCGGCTCCTTGTCCAAAATTTCACGGTTTTCTTAGGAGTTTAAAAAAAAGAGTTAAAATTTAAATAACCAAATAAATTACTGTATTAATTAACTAATTAATGAGGCAATTAAACTTGTTT
Source organism: Bilobella braunerae (assembly GCA_034694865.1). Classification (NCBI taxonomy): domain Eukaryota; kingdom Metazoa; phylum Arthropoda; class Collembola; order Poduromorpha; family Neanuridae; genus Bilobella; species Bilobella braunerae. The sequence continues at coordinate 9,998 of JAQFYP010001361.1, forward strand.
TGTTCCTACTCAATCGTGGACTGAAACAGCATATTATTCGATAAAAAATAAGATCCAGCCCTGGAGGCTGGTCGCGGTGATTTGGAGCGCATGCGCGATAGGTCCATTTCACTTGCGCTTAAAAAATTCAGTTGTCGAATTTCCGCTTTTAAATTGATGTTTAAATACAAAATGAGGCTTTCGGAAGAAATTCCTTCCTTCGATCCTGATATAGAAAATTAAAAAATTTTCATTATCAATCAATCGTTTATTTGACATAGGCATAAGCCATAATCAACACGAAATACAGGTCACACCAATGCATTCTTAAATTGTAGAGTTCGTGGAAGTGCAATTTTAAGAGTAGTTACATGGAGTTTAGGTTTAGGTAAAGTTGAAAAATTACATTTGGTCACATTTTTAAATTTTTTAAATTGTAAAGTTTGTAGAAGTAAATTATAGAAGTGGTTACATGAAGCTTGGGTTTAAGTAAAGTTGTAAAATTACATTTGGTTGCATTTGTGCTGGCTGTTTAAACTTTTAGTTGGATTATATTTATTATTAAGTGTCATGGATCAGAATGGTAAAATATTTAAAGTGAAGTTAGAATTGGTTAAATTAAGTTCATTAGGGTATATGCTGAAGAGCTTGCGGATCGTGGATGTAGCGGACGTTGTAAACTATCTGAACGTTGGGTTTGGTTGCCGCGGGGTTGGAACGCTGAGCAAGTTGGGCGGAGGGGGATCGGTCGTGGTCGCTATGTCATTTGCACGAACATTGTTGATGCTCTGTGTGACGCGGCCGTCGGATGCTCTTGCTTGCATTCTGAGTCGTCTTTTTTCTCTAGTTTCAGCAGATAGATCTTCGGTGATGGAGATACGGTCACCCTTTTTTCTAAGATCATTTCTTAGGCTTAGGCTTGATTCCTTGTTGACATGGACAGGAATCTGATTTTGATTGGCCTCGTTTTACCACTGTTTGGGTTGTAGTGTCCGATTCGGTATGCCTCGTCCGGTCCGTTTGGGATGTTGTGGCGAGCTAAAAAATATCTATGCAATCTCTGGTAACTGCAGGCGTGTTTTCTTGAGGTCCTTTTTGGAGGCCATGAATCAGCAGGTTTGGTTTTCTAAGCTCGTCCGTCAGTTTGGCAACTACGAGTTTGAGGGAGTGCACTTCCTTCTGTTTCTCCGAGTTTGACGCCTCTAGATATAGGATCCTCTCCTCATATGCTTCTAGTTTGTCGTCCATTGTTTTGAGCCTGTTACTCATGTCGGGGATGAGACTTACTTTTGTGTCCATGTCCATAAGCTGCTTCTTTGCATCCATAAGCTGCTTCTTTGTATTGTCAGCAGATGTTTGGATGGCCTTTAGGATGTCGACAAGCGACACGGGCTGGTCAAGGCTTTTGACTGAAAGCAGAAGCGCCCCAGGCTGGGCATGGTCACTCGCTGGTAGCGGAAACTCCACCGCAGCTCGTTTGAATGCGTGCTCGGCATGGTCGTCTTTCCCAGCGTCATCATGTTGACGCTTGTTTGCTTGTTCTGCTGGGGCAAAATTAAGTTTGGACTGCGACATATTGTGGCTGTCTTTTGGCGAGTGTCTAACTTTTGGCATTGTTTGATTAGTCGGTGGTAGTATGATTAGTGTAGTTCGACCGGCTGTTTTGCTAGAAGGCGATTTTAGTTGGAGCAGAGGATCGGCCGGCCACAGGGACTGGGCCCCGGCTCGGGCTTTTCGCCGGGCCGGCATTTCTGACAGAAAGAGAGTTCAGTTGGAGCAGAGGGCCGACCGGTCACAAGGACTGAGGCCCGGCTCGGGCTTTTCGTCGGGCCGGCTTTTCTGGTAGAGAGAGATTTTAGTTGAAGTAGAGGGTCGGCTGGTCTGTAGCAGGACCAGGCCCGGGCTTGGGCTTTTCGTCGGGCCGGCCTTTCTGACAGAGAGAGATTTCGGTAGGAGCAGAGGGCCGGCTGTCTTGTAGCAGGACCAGGCCCGGGCTCGGGTTTTCCGTCGGGCCGGCTTTGAGAGGACAGAGACAGTAGGCTAGGTTTGGGTTAGGTTAGGTTACCTTAAGGTGATGCGTTGTTGGCAGCAGCTTGGGATGTCCGGTCGGCTCTTCACTCTTAAATTCGGGCTGCGTGGATGACTCGTTTTTGGGCTGTCCTCCAGACGTTGGGTTTTCCTCGACGTTCAGATGTTCGTTCATTATTGCTATACTTGACACAAAAGTAATCAAATATGAGTATTCAACCATGTACGTAGCAATGGTCAATTTTAGATTGGTATCCCACGACTCGTAGTCAGAGGGGTTAGGACCCTTGCCATAGCTTGGGTAGGTGCCAAGACGGAATCTCGGCAGCCGCACAAAAAAGTGGTGCTGTGGTAGTGTTGAGTGGAAGCGTGGAAAATTGCGGTTGTGGAGAGTGTGCTTGAGGACCGTATTCGGCTTCTGCCTAAGCAAGAGGCTACTTCGTGGTCAACCCCACGTCCACAGTCTAGCAGAAAGCCCTTCGCCTCACACCATCAGAACTTCCTTGTCAACTAACAGGCAACAGGCCGATACCACCCTCCCCCACTTACTAGCACACGCTGACCAGGCCATAGGCAAATGTCGAATAGCATCAGCGAAATTTTTATTTAGATTGGTTTCTTACTTCTGCGAAACTGATAATGTTGTAAATGCAAATTGAGCAACAACCAAATAAGGCACGCCAAGATCAACATGATTACATACTTGTGTGTCGTATTTGTTGGATTGCATAACTTTTACTTTTGGGCGTTCTGACTATTGTAATTAAAACCTTACTGCACTATATGTGCTATTAAAAACTACTTGGACATCACCAAAGCATAAAATCGAATTGCAGTATTAAAATTTTAGTTAAATTTTAAGATTCTGCTGGCAAAATTCTTGATGTTGAAGTGCCAACTTCAGGAACGTGCTTTTGTGTTTAAGTAATGTTTCGTTTTTACCGACGTTTCAGCCAAGCAAAATTGTTTAGTTTTATATTTGCAAACGACGAAAAAACTATTACCACTGCCATTTTTCAAATCCGTCAATTTCAATAAGTTTTATTTTCGCAGTTTTCGAAGTGATTCATAATATTTCTGCGGTAACCATTTGCGCTAATTTTTTTTGGGTCACAGGTTTTGTAAGTCATGAGATTGTGAGCCCTGAGTCAATTGTAGTTAATTACTAATGAACTCTGGCGAGCAGAAAGTTTTAATAGAATTAACTGAATTAATTGCATTTGTAGAGTTTCTAGGAAATGGAGTTAATTTACAAATATATTTTTTTAGAGCAACAGTGAGGCCCTTTCAATAAATCAAGTGTATGGTTGGCGTCAAAATCACAATTTGATGCAAAATGGCATGTTGCATCTCGGTATTGTGTGAAGCAACAGAAGAAATTTTTGAGTGATGCAAAAATGTGCTGTGAATAAGTTAGAATTATATGAGACCCTGACTAACACGTATGGCGTATGGCGTATGGCGTATGGCGTTGGCGTATTTTTATTATCATTGAAAAACGGAGGGTTTCTAGCATAAGTCCGTAAACAGGGAAAGGTAGAGTTTCACAAAAACTCATGCTTACCATCTGTTGTGCGCTCTTTTTTACTATTTACCCAAAATTTGGGAATTACATTTGTGTTATTACGATAATATTTTCTATTTTTGAAACAGAAAAAAACTATAGCGAAACAAAAAAGTGCATGCGAATTGCAATTAAAGAAATTTATGCAACAAAAGCTAGCTAACCAAGCCCGACATAGTGCCCAGAAGTTAAAAATTAAAATCCTCGTGTCCAAGAAAGTGCTAGTTTGGTTTTCCCTACAATATAACTAAAATTTAAACAATATTTGACGTAGAAGGTTTTCAAGACCCAAGAACAAACGTATGGCTTATCTACTAACTTTTCTTTTCAACAAGGACAATAAGCAATTGAAGAAATACTTTAACAAAATATGTTTTTGTTTAATACTTCACCAAGTAAAAGGAACTCACGTTATAGAGCTTGAAACGATAATATTAAGGACTTAAATTAAGACCTGATTTTTCACGCTCTTCCATAATAACAATACACGTGTGACTGTTTGGAGTGGGAAAACATTACTTTCAACGTACCACTAAAATTAGTGTTATTATATATATTTAAGTTCTAAATGTTGCAATGTATACATAACTTTCGTTTAGTGCATCTCCGTTTTTTTAATTATTGGGAACCAAATCATAAAAACCAGCTTCGTTTATTCAAATTGAACGCCTAGCCTTAAAATCGTAAATCAAAGTATCAGAACTTACGGATGTAAACACATTCAGATAAATCTTGAACAAAAACAAGTCAAATATAATGCAAAATTGTAAACACTATAAGCATTGATTTTAGTAAACACGTGAAAGGCAAAGGAGCGTTATTTGACATTCCCGCAGAGCGGCTGGTCAATGTTGTCAAGTGCTACTTGTCACGTGTTGACTGGGGACCTCAAGGGCAATGAGGGGGCGGTGTAGCTCAACAGTAGATTGACCAATGCCATCAAGTATACAAATAATCATTTAGTTACATATAACGGATGTAAACAAAGGTAAAAATCATGGTCGAATTGACTAGTGACGTAGTCACAGAGTAGTGATCGAACGTCGACTTTTGTTCGTTCAACTCAGCTGCTTTAGCTCAAGCGTAAAAACAACAGTTTGGTCAAAAACTAAATCATTTCGACTACAAACCGTGTTTTATATTTTGTTTTTACAGAGTTTGATTCTAGTTTGGTGAAACTAGCCAAATATACAATCCAATGACATGGTTTTCTTTTTATATAGACGCTGTGTTTTATAGCAATACTTCCAGAATCCATCTGTCCTAGGACGGGCGTGCTTTACTTGCTTTTCTTAAGGAAACACTTATTAGTAGCGGAACCGAAGCAAATGCTACTTATGTTTTCGCTAAATCTGTCCGTCCGTCCGTCCGTCCGTCCGAGTCACACGTGTATCTCAGGAACTACTGAACTGATCTCGAATCTGTTTTCGGATATGTGTTCCTGAAGTTCCGGCGCAGCTCAAATTTGTTTTTGTTTGGCCGAAAGTGACCCCCTTGGAGGTCAAAGGTCAAGGTCAAGGGAAATCATTCTATGACAACAAGAAAAATGACCCCTATAAAAGTTGTTCCTATTATAAAGAGAAGCCACATTTGAATAGGACACTTTTCTCTGTGACCCTTCAATGACCCCCAAAATGACCCCTTGACCTCAAAATGACCTTTCAAGGTCAAACCCTACTTTTGCATGAATCAAAAAGTTATGATGGTCCCGATGACCCTAACCCAGACGCCCGGTTCATCAGAAAATGACCTCCTGACCTTTCGAAAAACCGGACTTCTGTTTTCTAGTCTAATGATTTCAATACTTTTCTAATTCTGATTTTCCTACTTCCGCTACTGGTTGACCGTTTTACCACGGTTTATTATCCCTATTTTTTTATTAATATTTTTGCATTCACCAAATTTTGAGTCTTAGTTATTTTGGCTGTTTATTCATGAGAACCCATTACAAATTTAACTTAAAATTTTCAAAAATTTTGAAATTTCAAATAAATTATTTTCCCCTTTCCCTAGGCGTGGGTTCTCCGGTCCACAACTGCGCTACGTTTGTTTGTTCACAGGTTTCGAACGTGACGGGAGAGTGAGTTCTGTGAAAAGCAGAATAAGGGTTAACTATTTGTAGTTAAACGTAATTGAGTGATAATTAATTAAGAGTTAAAGTATAATTAAAAGTTAGCTAGTTAGTTAATTATTAAGACTCTTAGGTTACCCGTGACTTGTAATACACTGATTCAGCGAAACGCTTCGAAATAAAGCCCCATCAATGCCTCTATTCCGAACAATAATGATCTCAAATAAATT